>LKNJ01001659.1:0-83446 GCA_002120245.1 Maccullochella peelii
GGAGGGGAAGGGAGGGCGGGTGGAAGAGGGTGAGAGAAAGAGGGGGCGATGGATAGGCACAGAGGGGAGGGGGGTGGGAGGAAGAAAAGGGGAGAGGAAAAAAAGCTGAGGATAGGCTGGGTAGGAGGGAAGGGAGGGAGAGAAGGAAGAGGAGAGGTGATAGGAGACTGCTCTGCTTAGGGCTGCTGGCAGAAAACAGGTTCCCCCCCTTCTACTGTGTGATGAAAAAGAAAAAACAAGGAGGCCTACAAACCTTCAACCACAGATTTCCTCACACTCAGTCCTTCACTGGGCCATGATCACCTATGTTCTGGTTGACTACTGCCGTTTACACTTCTCCTTCAATGAGTAGATGTTTACTGAAGGGAGAGGCTTCTGGTGACATCCATATAATATCACACCAATAAAAGTTTGGGATGCTTAAACATGCACAGGGGTTAGTTGTATCAATAGGCTCAAGACAGGTCTGTAGCCTTTAGCAATGAAGCTGGAGTGCTGTATGTACATGAGGCTGTGTGTGTGGTAGTGACCATTATCATGATATGACACTTGTCCTGACCAAGTGACAGCCCTCCTCCCCCTGGATCAAACACGAGGTAGGAGTGCATCACAACCCCGGTGTCACCTGGCTGATCATACATCACCTTTGAGGGTTTGCTTCAAAGGAAAACTTACCTAATTGTACAAACGGTTAATTCTATGCCCCAATTAATGAGTGGTTGGGAATATGTATGACAAACTCTGCACAGTAATGTTCATAGCATTTCTCGCATTGAAAACGTACACTCGCAACATCTGTCGTGGTGGCTTTAGCTGTGGACATAGCAATCAAGTCGAGCGGTGTAGTAGCGTTAGTGTCAGTGAATCTAATATCTGATCAACATCTGGCAGGATACAGATCGATAGCTTTGGCAGGGAGCTGCTGCCACTGACAAAGAATGGGGACACACCGCGCTAAGTTAGCATGCTAAGCTAGCCAACTCGCACCAACAACATGGGCTGTTCAAAAACTAATGCTGCCATTTCTGTCCTTAATTTCCAACAAAGGATTTTCGCCGGCATTTTACCGGAGCTGTTACAAACAAACCTACCGGAGAAGTCATTCAACTTTAGGTTGCACTGGACCTCCCTTACTTATGGGAACGTAACGTTACAGCCAAGTTACCTTAGCTGTAGTTCACCACCACCACCCATCGCATCACCGCAGGTAGCCACGGCTAACTATCTCGCTTTGACGGTTATGCCCAACATTATGACAGACAAGTTTACCTGCTTTCACATCCAGTGCTCCCGACTGAGTGAAATATGTCACCTCAGGATGACTGAGGCGATGTATAGACACTTTCACTTTTTTTCAGATAATATCCTTTCAGGTGACAGTGACGGTTTCAGCTTCGTGGGGGAGAAGCAGCCACCCGTCCGTCGGTCTACCTTCCAAACCCGACTCTCCCTCGCCGACAAGGGCTATCCTCTTCCCTCTGGTCGGCAAACGGGAACAGAAAGCCTCCGAGACTCATTAGACAATTAAAACCTCCATTCCGTGAAGTGGGGAGGGCTGACACGTCCTATTGTTGGGAACAACTACCGGCGTACCCACTCTTTCAAATAAATTGCCTGAAGTCTGTTTATGCTTGCCTGTCAGACGATAACGTTTTGCCCATTCTGTTCTCTGACAGACAATACACATCCAGCCTGGAAACTGCCCTATCCAAAATGGCGCAAATAAAAGGGGCGGAAGTGACATCTACATGATTAGCATAAATAATATCATTGTGAGAACCTCGCGAGCCCGGCTCATTAAAACTCTTGATTGGTCTGTCAATCAATTTGGCCAATTAAGCAAAGGTCTCTTCAAAAAATACCCACCTCGTCCCTCAAAAACTGCGGCGGGCCTTTGCTTTCTGTGTTCAGAGTCTGTGGGGTAAACAACCCGGCGCAGTAGTTGCGGGATCTGGCCGACAGCGGGCGTCCTGCTGGAGTGGGTCGCTCCGATTTAGGCGCATGCGCAGTTTGGCTACATCTGGCGCCCCCCTCCCTCCCTTGCGGAGGGTCGGATGTACACAGTGCCTCAGCACTCAGCTGGAGTGGTATCAACGGTTGGGCCAACGGCAGGTGGCGCTGTACTGTGCTGTGTTAGTAACTGCCCATTCTACCGAACTGACCGGGACTACTTTCCTGTACGGAGCCTGGTGAAGGGCAGGCCCATGAACAGTACTGTATATCGGCACTTAAGTGTGCCAGTGTGACGCTGCATGTAAATGGTTAAAGTGATGGTAAAAGTTCTCCATCAGCTGGGGTTCATTCTTGCCCTCCTCCCATCATCATCATCACCAAAGTTAGTTTTTTAATGTGACAATAGTACCTGACTGACTCTGGGTTTGCTATGTGGAAATTTGATCAAACATGTTCATTTAGAAATACGCAACACTTCACTTGACTTCTTCAAGACAGGGCCTCAAGATCACATAACAAAGCAGGACTCACCTTAATGCATCCGACACAAACCAGTACAAAACACAATAAGCCTGGAGCTTTCAGGGCCCCTGGAGGTCTGGGGCCAAGGGGCAGTTACTGGCTTGGTAATCCAGCCTTGCACATGACACTTTGATTGGTGTAAGCAGAAAAATGGGATGTTAAATGTCTTTAAAATCTTGCTTTTTAATTCATTCACATATATTCATCCTGCTGTGACATTTCCATTAAAAGAGATGTACAAGCTGGTACCTGTTGACTGCTCCTGCCTCAGCACAGAGGATACCACACCATGTGCTGGGGAAGACCATGAGGTGTGGTTGAAAGCACCACAAGATGCTAGTAAGTGGTTATTTTATTCACATCAAACTACTGTTTCCAAGGTCAAGAATGAACTTTAACGCTCACCTAAACATCTTGCTTTGTTGTTAGCTAAGCCTCTGGTTAGCTGGGACCTTTGGCTTTCATTTTAATGGCTTACATGAGTAACAGACATTATCATGTGCGGTGAGAAGCTGGTCGCTCTCCGTAACCCATTGTGGGGTTTTGACTCATTGTAAAAAAAATAAATAAAAATGAGCACAATCAGAAAAAAACAGAGCCAGCAATACAAACTGTTTAATTGAATACAAACAATCACAGGTGGTGCAGTTAAACGTGAACTTAAAACCCATCTGTCAATTGTGGTATTGTAGAGTTCAGTCAGCTGTCTGGATTGGGAATGATGACACACTATGTGCTTTGTTCAAAATTCATTAAAGAGGATGCTGGGAATGAAAAGCACTACGTTCCTTCAGTATTCCGGACGGCTACTGACAGGGAATTATTTTACATTTACTGCTAACAGGGGAGAGAGACGTCTCTCTTGTCATTTGCTATCATGTCACTGTCTGACCATAGGCAAGTGGAGCCCCCCCCCCCATTAAAATTCGGATACAACTACTGTACTAAAGACAGCGACATAATATATGACGGATGTCCAAACTGAGAACATCACTGATCATGTTGTAGCGAAGAGCGTGACCAGTCCTTTCACGAATGACACAATCTCGTTCCCTCCAAGTTTGGACTCTCCATAAACTCGGTCCACAAAGGAAATGGGTACCTGTTGTTTACAAGAAGAAGAAGAAGAAGAAGAAAGAAGAATTGTTTTTCAGTTCATGGATGCAGGGTCACAATTCTGGTGTTGGCTTCCAATTCAGAGGTTAAGGGGAAAGTTAGGGTAAACTTAAACGCCGATATTTCTTGCCAGATTCTCAGTTTTTGCCCCACTTATATTTTACATTATACTTACATTATACCAGGTCTTTCTGAGCTAGGCCTGGCCTCACAAATCTGAAACTGGCAGTGTACTTGTTGATCTAGTCCAGGTTTGATTAAGTCTAACTATAGCGGTTTTTGGTCTAATGTTGTCTTGATGCAAAAAAAAAAAAAAAGAAAAGGACAATAGGCAGTGCAATTACACTTTTTTGTTTTTATAAATAGAATATATGTTTCACAAATCTGAACTTGGGTTTTAAACAGTCCCTAGTATACTTCTTAATCTTCACATTTGACAAGTCTTAAGTATAGTGGTTTGTGAGCTAGACCTGGTCTAATGTGGTCTGGATGCAGAAAAAGCTGTAAAATCGCCCTTTTCCGTTTTTACAAATACAATACAAGTTTCAAAAATCTGAACCTGGGTTGTAAGCAGTCTCTGGAGTCTACTTGTTAATCTAGTCCAGAATTGACAAATCTAAAAAATAGTGGTGTTTGAGCTACACCTGGTCTAATGTGGTCTGGATGCAGAAAAATAAGTAACTTTTTTTTTGTTTTTACAAATAAAATACAGGTTTCACAAATCTGAACCTGGGTTTTAAACAGTCCCTAGTATACTTCTTAATCTTCACATTTGACAAGTCTTAAGTATAGTGGTGTTTGAGCTAGCCTGGTCTGTGAAAAGCTGTGAAATCGCCCTTTTCTTGTTTCACAAATCTGAAAGTGGCTTTAAACAGTGTTAAGGCTTTTACTGTGATTTCTAATACGTTTTAACACCTATAGGGCGCGTAAAAAAGGAGACTCTAGAGAAATATCATCATTTAATTTTCCTCCAAATTGGAAGCTGCAAATCAGAACTTCAATGTCATTGCAGGGTCCACATTATGGAAAAAAGGATTTATTTGAAAAAAATGTGTGCACTCTGTAAAAAATCTGCCCAAAAAACCCCATAAATACATGAATGAATGAATTAGGGCCTCACTTCTCCGATTGTGTAGTTGAGCTGTCTGGCGCGGACGATCATCTCCATCTGAAAGACGTACCCTTTGGACACGCACCGCTCAACCAGACTCTCCAACACCTTCTTCTTGTACAGCCTGACGTCAGTGAGAAAACACAGGGGGTATGTGAGAAAACATAGCCCCAGTGCACATACAACTCAAAAGTCGGCGGCACTAACACTTACCTGAAGCTCCCTGTGAGGTCTGAAGCACCGGGTCTCAACAACACTTGGGTCAAAAAATTGGCCCCCCGACTGGGAACAAGAGGAGACAGAAGAAAGAAAAGAAAATCAAACCTGTGCCTTTTGCCTGTTGTAGTCAGGGTCAGTGCAAGATGGGTGAGTGGAAATTGAAGATGTTGTAGTTACCTGATGAGTTTCCTGCGCAGGTCCCAGCCGTATACACCTCCATTCCCTTGGTAACGAGTACCAGACACCAGGTCGTAATTGCCTTCCTTTTGCTTTCTGACAAACAAGACAAAATGGTCTTAACTAAAGGATATATGCACAATTTCTCTTCCAACTGTCATTTGTGGCACAGTAACTAAATATCATTCTTTTAATTTTGTGTATACAGATTGAAATATAGTCGAAAAAACAAATTCACGTGATAGGAAATGGAAATTTAGAGACACTTACTCAATGAATTCGGGGATAAATTTGGGCTGAAATAAAAAATGACAAAGAACGATCAAATATCATGCTGTCCAAAATGAAATATCACTCACAGAACCTTTTCTATTTCACATAATACTGCCATTACATAAAGGAGTCATGTAAATTATAGGGATGATAGAGGAGAGAGTTGACAAAGACAATAGATCAGGTGAACTCAGATCCAATGCTACCTCTAAGGCAATTCAGGAATGAGTTACAGAATCAGCTAGAGTGCAAACTTCTATTCTTTTAACTATTTTGATCATCAATAAATCACTTTAGTCCATTTTTATGACAAAATGCAATCTCTGGTTCCAGCTTCTCAAATGTGAGGATTTGCTTCACCTGAATATCTTTGGGTTTTAGACTGTTTTGGACAAAACAAGCACTTAGAAGATGTCACGTCGGGCTTTAGGAAATTGTAGATTTTTTAACTATTTCCTGACATTTTACAGACCACATGATTAACTGGCTAATCAAAACCAGCAGACTAATCAATAATGAAAAAACTTTTAGTTAAAGCCCTTGAATCAACTCCATGTTAACCGACTGTATGTGTTACACACACACACAATGAAACAAGCTCCGCTCACATGATGAGAAAGATCTGCATCCATTATGATGATGAAGTTCCCAGTAGCGTGCTTCATGCCGTGGATGTAGGCAGTGCCTTTGAAAGGAAACAGGAGCTCATCAGTTGTTGGCGAAGGTTCCCAGAACAAATACACCAATTCTTACCCAGTTTCGAACTTACCTAGGCCTAATTTTGACGCTCTTGGTCGTAGAAGCTGAACCGCAGAAAAGAGAGAGAGAGAGAGAGAGATTAGGATATTAAGAGTCTGCACAAAGATCCCATGCACCATTCATTTACTATAGAACCAACTGTTACATAGACATTTTAGATAGCTTAACATTGTAAATCACACACAAACAATCAGTTGTTGTCTCTATGAAGACGTTACAGCATTAATACAGAATTAATTCTAATACATACAATTCTTAACTTACTATCTTATCCTCTCCATAAATGTTCTGCAACTGCTCTGCCACCTCCAATGTCCCATCTGGGCTTCCGTCGTCTATTACAATGATCTCGTAGTTATGTCCACTGTAAATACGACAAAGTGAACACAAAGTTGACAAGTACATTAACGTAAGCGCTAACGTTACATACGCCGTTTCTACCGTAGCCTTGACACAATAAATACTGGAAACTGACGTTAAGAGTCTGTCACTTTCTCAATCTGCTTTGGTGACAGCTCAGCACTGGCATTACCACAGCAGTAACGTTAGCTAACAGTTAGCACTAGCCGAGCAGCTCTGCTGGCTCAACGGAACTCACCTTTCACCGAAATATTTCACCAAGAGCCACACTATCAAAGGCAGGTTTTCCCTTTCGTTGTAGGTAGGTAATAGTACTGAATATTTGTCCCCATTGTCCCGCTTTTGGGGCGAAGTTTTTCGGCTTGCCATGGCGATGCGAATCTACTATAACTACACCGCCTAAAGTTGGAAAACGTGCCATACAACATCCTGTTTATTTTCAAAATAAATTCAATATTTGCGCAAGTTCAGTATGTCATACATAATTACATTTTTGTTTACATCAGCTATACTGAAACATCACGGGGTAATCATGGAAACATTGAAACATAGCAATGTTAGCCCCAGTTTGTTCCTCTCGTGTTTTAGTATAAATACGTTATAGTGGATAACTTTTTGTATAGCATATTAGCATCGCCTTACAACCATGATAATAGAAAATGTTGCTCAGTGATATCCTCACAAGTTCTAATTGTAATGTAATTGTTCTTGTAATGAACAAATATGTTGTTATGTAGCCACTTATTATGCTCATATGATTCTAGCATAGGCTCTAATCCACGTTTCCCACAGCAGGGAATAAACACGGTTCGCCTTTATTTTGAAAAATAAACTACCATTCCTGACAAAACCGGAAAGTAACTGTACCAATGAGGCTAACTTAATAAAGCCGCTGGTTTACAGGTTGGAACTAAAATTGTGCTCTTCAAAATAGACACCACTGGAAACAATTCTCTCTTCACCACGGTTCCGACAAAGGACTATGACATTAGCCCCCCACAGGGAGGTAGGAGGTCAGTTTTAGCCCCAGAACAGCAACCCCCCGGAACTTGCATTGATTCAGTGTCTTGCATCAAGGACACTTCAGCAGAAGACAAGCTTGCTGTCATAGTCCTGCAGCAGGAATACAATCTCACCACACTCCACTAACCCTGTCACTCAGGGAAGTCAAGTTATTCTGGTAAAAAACCCATCACACTTCATATTAACGGAATTTTATTAACAAGATAAAAAAACATACATACAAAAACCCAAACATCTCTCTGACACTCTCTTTCTCTTTCTCTCTCTCACACACACACACGCACACACACACACACACACACACACACACGTTTATCACCCAAACCCCAAGAAATCAGACAATGTAAACAGGAATTTTCAATACGAATAGGTACAGTATAAAATATAATACATGAATAACTGTATACAGTAAATATAATAAACAATATACAAATGATCATACACATGACAACAGACATTCTCACAGTATCATTTATACCATGGAACTAAAAGAAGCTTTTACACCATGGATTACGCATTTTCATTATTCATGAGGCAGTTAAGGTTAGAATGGCAAATGAAATAGGTAGAAATGTAACACAGATGGCTAAACTACTTGGCATTGATACAGTGCATGGATACATAAACATAGTAACAAAAGGTTTCAGTGCGAATATGGTGTATATGACAGTAATTGCCTGATCCCAATGGGAAAATATGTTCCTTTATGATGCTATCTGTTTATCAAAACACTATTCTATATTAGAAAGCTTCCTACTTATTCATTTCTCAGCCATTCTGTATGTCAAAGAACACTGTAACAAGAGGACAAAGAGAGATCCTTCCTGTACTGTTTCCTTTTCTCACACATAATGAAGCTTGTGAAGCTTCTGCATCAGTCAATGGCAAGTTCAACACACCAAACCTCTTCAGTGGTGCTTTTTTAGCTCCATTCCCAGCCTGTCATTCAGCTCCAAAGGAACCATAGTCATTTCAAACAGGCGTCAGTCACCTTATCATTGCTGCTGCCTGCTTGTGAATTTCCACTCAAGGCTGGTAGCCATAATAAGGGTCTTCTGGATGAAGAGAACATACACAAGAAAGAGTCAACACGTAAGACAACTTTCACACTGTATTTGGCAGCGTTGGCAAATTGTTGTGACAATAAATTAATGACAGAATATATAGCCACAAGTGGCAATTAAGTCTGATTATTTAAATAAAGAAACAGAATATGTATCATTAATTTTACCATAACTTTAAAGCTGCTATAATCAATATTTTCATATTAACAATGGATCAAATGACTGAGTGATGTAAAAGTGGTTGTTTATAGTGGTGAACCCAGAGAATTATCACCTGAGTTTGCGCAGTTCCCCTCATCTCTACAGAGCTTTTTTTGCATCTTTTAGGTCATGGTTTCGGTTTTACGGCCTGCAACTTTACTGTTTTTATCCACTCTCATAGCTTCGTTTTCGGCTGCAGCACAGCAGGCAGATATTTTCAGCTAAAAAGCTCTAAAAACCCACTGTACACTACCTGCTCAGCAGTAAGCAGCAGACAGACACAGCAGCTAGCTGGTAAACATAGTGGAATATTTAACAGCTAAAGAGCCAGATATTTCCCTCAGGAGTTGGTAGAGGCCAAAAAAATAGATAAATGCAGAGTGAATATTGGACTTCCATTCATCAGGTGGACACACACAACACTCCAAAGAATGCTAATGTTGCTCTGTGTCTCCTGGATTTGTAATTAGGCAACTGTTTGCTAACATGTTCACCATTATAACACTTTATAAGGTGATAATATGTCAATGTTGCATTTACTGTTGCATTTTACAGTTACTGCCTCAAACTGGCCAAAAAAAATCAATTGGCTTCCCCATAAGGTAAGAAAACAATACTAAATCTAAAAGGTTTGTTATGGAACGTGGAAATAATAAAAATTATTATTCGGCTTCTATTAGGCTTCCTAATAGAAAACTTCATTAATCTGGAACTCAACCCATATCACTTTTTTTACCCATCCACTGGGACACACCAGTGCCGGGTACTGGGTTAGAGGACCTTTCCTAGCAGCTGACCTGTTTGCTGGGGCACTCTGTGGCAGCCTCCACTGCTGTCACAAACACCTGGTGGTCCAACCTCGCCTGGCTGTCCAGGGTGTCCGGGGATCCCTGGGGGTCCTGGCTTACCATCATCTCCTTTGGATCCTGGGATTCCCAGCTTGGACTCACCTGGAGGACCTGCAGACACACATAATACACAACACACATGCATCATAACACCTGTACACCTGTACAGGTTTGTGTACTGTTGATTCATTGGACAGTTAATGTATTATATTACAGTGATACATGAAACACATGACTCATAGAGAGGCACCTGCAAATCCTTTAACCCCTGTGGGCCCCTCGACATTGGTCCCTGCATCCCCTTTAGCCCCTGGCATACCTCTCCTTCCTGTAGAGAAGGAAGAGACAAATCAGCATAATCAAAAGCTTATAATATTATCACTCTGGACCCTAAAAATATAGTGACAAAATCATAAGCTAGAAATGCTCAGAGTGGATTGACAAATATGAGAATTTGGTTTTCATTTCCACAAACCATCTACTAGATGGAGTCTTACCCTGTTCTCCTGGATATCCAGCCCTGCCAAGTCTCCCCCTTGAGCCGACATGCCCCTGTGTGCCCCTGGCACCTGGCGGGCCCTTGGGCCCTGGTACACCAGGTTCCCCTGGCGGCCCCACTGGCTCCTCAATAGGAGCTGGCTTACGACTTATTTCGTTAATGTACATGTCAAGCTTTAACACCTCATCTGAAAAACACACACAACTCTGGATAAAGGATGCACAAGAGAATATGTTTGCATCTGGACCTTTTTTAAGCTATAAAGAGTGAGTTAAATATGTAGATAGTTTTTTACATGCTTGCTAACAGAGTCCTTACTATGCACTAGTTGCTCACAGGCCTGTGTGACCAGTTGGTAGATCATGGCCATAGACTGAGGTTCCCCCTGTAAAACATGAGCAGATTCACCAAACGTTGGTTTAAGAGAGAGCCAAAGTATTATTCTGAAATTACACTTTTACACATACAGTAAAAAAGCAATGACAATATGACTTATTTTAACATTATGTCAGTATTACAATAAGAAAAAGATTGTAAAGCTATAACCCACCTTTTCTCCTCGTTCCCCTTTATTCCCTGGTAGACCCTGTGAAGCATAAAGATAAATAACTAGTGCATTCGGCCTGCTTCTCCCTGCTCCCCCTAAACTTTATCTCTAACCTCTTCCCCTCTCCTCACACATTGAGAGTGACCCACAGGATGTTGGTGTGTGTGAAAGAGGAGGACAACATCTGATAATATACTCAGACCTGTTTTTGGATGAGTCTAGCATCAAAAGCTTTTCAGGCCTCTGCCATAAAACCAAGTAACAGAGACTCCAAGGCCTGTTAGTGTTGGTGCACAGCGCGGAATGCAGTGTCGCACCAGCAAACTGGCATTTTTCTTCCTCCACAACACTGGTTTGGTATGACTTGCCGTGCACCGCAGTGGGATTATATTGCAAATAAATGTGTGTGTAAATATTTTAATATCGGATTCTCTGAAGTTCCCAAAAACTAGAGGAGCGACTTAGTGTCTGGAAATACAGCTCATATTCCTGACCCATGTTCACTGTGAATACTATGCTCACTACATAACCAAATGTGAAGACAGATACGACTGACGGTCTTACCGTAGGTCCCACAGGTCCTGAGGGGCCCCTTTCCCCTAGAGGCCCTGGATGTCCCGGCATACCTTGGAAACCCTATATAATAGGGTAGAATAGAAACAGATGGGTGGAACAGCAGACAAAAGACAAAACAGATGGATAGACATACAGTCATAGATGATGATTCCTGAGACCCACTGGGAAATCATACTGTGAAGTGACCATGTCGGGAGAATAGGCGAAGCTGAGTTTTAACTGTGTGCTAAACCACTCCTATATTAAACAGTCTTGTGGTCCTGACTGTCCCCTTTAGGTTTTGACCACTCTGAGGGTTCATACTGTGATATAAAGCTCGTCTTTTTGCATCACCTTGTGAGCCGCTGCTGTCTGACCTGATCCAGGACCACCACTGAGCACCCCCATCTCCGCAGGTGGCTGATGTGGGCTATATTTGCATTGTTGCAACTCTCTCAGTCACCCAAGATGTCTTAGGAAAACATCATGAATGATTTTTTAAATAATATTTTGTGTAGTATCCCATAGAGTTTTGCCTGTGTGGATCTGTTGTGGCAGGAATGCTTGAACAGGATAAAGGAAGCCTCAAGAAACTCGAGTTCAAATGCAGTATTCTACCAAAAGCAGCACTTTGCCAAAGTTCATTCCGTTTACTAAAGTACATTTCATAACTTTGCCGTTTTCATAACCTATTCTCAATTTATTTGGCTGACATAACATTATGGTGGTGGAGGGGTTGGGGGATGGGGTGAAATAATAAATGCATGTACAGGTACATGGAAACACTGTAGGTCAGAAGGGGAATCTTTACCAAACGGTATAATTTTTTGTTGCTGACACAATTACACCTGGAGATCATAATACAGACTTCGCAACAAGGCAGTAATTTAAAATTCTATGACTTTCCATAATTAATTCCATAAAGAACACATTTACTACCTACAAAAGCCCCGCAGGTCATTACACCAGACAATACAAAAGTGAAGGACAAAATGGTGCTAAATGCAAAGCTTATTGTTGTGTGGATCTTCAGTTACATTGCTTAAAAAGTGTTTATTTCATGGCAATCTGCATCTCACTCCAGAAACCTTGTTAACAGATTTGACACTGAGGCCTGAGGGTGGTGCTAGAGGAAAGCTCAAAATGTGTTCAAAGGGGAATGGGGTTCATTCGCAGTACGAGTACATGTATCAGCCCATTAGATTTTAATATTTTGGGTGTGTAAGTGTGGATTTCATGGCCATTAAGATAGTAGTTTTTCAAATTCTGTGTCATGGACCAAAATGCAGGTCAAGGACAAAATCTGATCTAACAGTGGCACCAAAGTCGAAAATGCTCCAATTCTACACATAGTGACTTTAAAATGAAACTCAATCTTACCCTGGGTCCCGTGATGCCAGGTGCACCAATGTTACCTTCGATCCCCCTAATGCCCTGTGAAACACATCAGAGAGATGAGGAATAAAGAGGGAGAGAGGGAGGGTGACTGCTTCAGTTCAGCTGTATGAAGAACAGCTGGCATTTACTGTTCTGTACTGGCTGGGATCAAGCAGCTCACCTTGGGGCCTGCAATCCCCTCTTCCCCTTTTGGACCTGGAGGTCCTGGTAAACCCTGCAGGGAAAGACAACAGGGAGGATGGAGGGAGCGCAGTGAGCGGCGGGTTTACAGACAACGATTCTATTTCTGTATTTTGGTGACTCCACTATTTCAGTTTAACCTCACCTGGACTCCTGGTCGCCCAAGATCTCCCTTTTCCCCTCTTGCACCAGGTGGACCCTAAAAGGAAAAATATAAAAACAGAAAACAATTATATTTTATACATCATACTAGATTCATAAGTCCTAAAACAGTTTAGCAAGATATGCATCATGGCTACTACCACTATACACAGGTACAAATTTAAAGCTATTAAGGTTATACCCACCACTTTGCCTTGCATGGTCATGCCTCGGGGCCCTGTGTTGCCCAGGGGTCCAAGACCTCCCTCAAATCCAGGCTTTCCTGGAGGACCCACCTCCCCCTGAAACACAGAGAAACTAACTTGAAGACATCAATTCGGTGCTCCAAGGCACGCTTCTAAATAAAGTACAGTATGTAGAGTTTACATGTTGCCATCATGTCTACAATTTTTCTGTAAATGTCGCCCTGACTGTCTGCTTATTTAGGATGTAGAAACAACTCAAGTGTGAATAAAAGCAGTCACATTGCCAGTTAAGGCAGTCTTATAGAGGACGTTTTTGTGCCAGCTTTGACACTGCACAACATTTGTTAAAATGGCTGGACATTGGTCAGACACCGGGATTAGAGGACTGCCCTCGCTCCATGATGACGACAATATAACAAGTAAACAATTTCACACCTTGAACATTATACACAACTTCTTAGGTTGTCTAGTCATGTGTGCCAGATACCAAATATCACACAAGCACTGCAGTTCTATCTGTAAAGGCAAAGCATGTTTGAAAAGAAATGTTCACAGTAGACAGAAAAGGTATGTGTTCAAATATTGACTTGATATTTTGTGTAATATTGGACTAATAATTGAATATTAATTGATTCTATTGCTCTTGTCTTCATGAATAGATCTGTGATTTGTTTTAAGGTTAAGAAGATACTCCCAGTTTGGATATGAGACCTGGACTGGTTATTGTCTGATCTGCCTCCCTTAACCCCCTTTTAGAACTTTTTTGTTGAGAAATATCAAATAACTTTTATAGATTTTTATTCCCTATTTCCTTTTTTCTATTTTCATTTGTATTCAACGGATATTGATATATATTTGTCTAATTTTTATCAATTATTTATGAAGGTCCATGACTGAAATGGTTTTTTTTCATTCTCCTACAAGGTGTGCATTAGGAAACATGCATAGCTCTATTTTCCTGAAAGAGTGCACAGACACAAGCAAAATCTCCAGGATAACCAGAATAGTTGTGCAAAAAAAAATAAAAACAATAATAATAATAATTAAACATTCCTTATATCTTTAAACAAACAATACAAAAGAGGGCTTGGAAATTCTCTGCCAATGAGGTGGTTCTGAGCAGAAGGAAACACAAGTGAACATGATCCAGTGAGAACATGTAGGGTAACAATGGCTCCATTCCATTTAGTGTCCCAGTAAGCCATGGCATTGAGTGAGCATACAGAATACCAGGGCCCTGGAACTGGTCCTCCTAAATGGAATGCAGCCATCATTAATGTTATTAATTCCACCAGTGCTTTTCCCGCTTTCACAAGTCAAAATGTCTGCCATGAAAAGGTCTATTGATTTAGAGGTAAATGCAGGAAGCAGATTGGTGTGTGTCGGGTACAGGTTTGCAAACTGGACCAATGCTGGAAAAAAACAAAGGACCCCACATCTGAGAACTTGTTTGAAATATTTATTTGCAGTTTTGGGTGGATCATTTTGGGGTGTTACTGATTATATGGATATGTTTGCAGGTGCATTAGCCACAACTGCAAATATCTATAAACATGACTGTCAGAAGTCAGAAGTGACAAAACAGAAAACTCACTGTAATAATCCTCTTGACATGACAGGAAAAAAAATGGACTCTCCAGAGGAAGTGGAGTTTGGACTTTTGCTTCTGATGAAAATGTCCTGACAGATAGGACGGTGCTCAGGACTCAGGAGCCGCCAGACGATTTCACTATTAAACTGAATCTGTAATAGCTTCCAGTCTGATGTTTAGAAAAAAACACCAAACATTATTTACCGTTAGATCCTGACCGGTTATGTCGCCGTGTCAGGAGGATTAAATAATGAATGAAGCTGCTGCTGCCGTGTCATCCCTGTGTAAAATCACGCTCAGCCCCTCTTTCAAATCAGAGACTGAAACACCTGCTGTTTCAGTCTCTGTTGCTCCTGCTGCTGTTTGATGACTGCACAGAAAAGAGATTGTTGTGGACACCTCACTTGTCAGAACAGAACAGAACATCAGTATTGAAGTTTCTGTGGAACTCCAGGTCACCAGATTACAAGCATGTGGATGTTATTATTGGTCTTCTCAATCAAGACTCAATCCTCCTCGATCACATTGAAAATATAGATGCACAGATCAATCTGCACTGTGCCGCCTAATCAGCGCAAATGCAACTCCAGCTATACCTCTCCTTCCACCTCGGTGCAAACGCATTAGTTTGGTGGCAGGAAATGACCAAACAGGCGCAGATGCAGAAAAATAGACTGGCGCTTGAGGAAAATTGCATACTGATTGATTTATAGCCTTTAATTGTGCAAACAGAAAAAAACCCTGTGTTTGCCATAGTGCTGGCTTTGCACCTGCAGGAAAATAGAGCCCTTACTAAATGTGTGAAGACCAAAAAGCTCATTGTGCAATGCTCTAGTTTCCGAATCTGAAAGGGGATTAAACTTAAATCAAACTAAGCCTGACTAAATATTTTCATCTCACCTTTTGGCCTAGCTCTCCCTTGTCGCCTTTCTCACCACGAGGACCTGGTTTTCCCTGGGAAAAAGACAAAGAATTGAACATCAAACAACTGGATCATGCAAAAAAAAAAAGTCAGCGAGTACTCTAGGCCTAACTGAGGTCTCATGGTGCCATACAGTTGGTCCAGGGGAACCGGGAGCTCCGGGGATGTCAGAGGAACAGGTACAGGTGTACGTCGGGGCAGGACAGCTCTCCTCATCTCTCTGACATTAACAAAAAAGACATTAAGTCAGCTGTTGAAGCTACCAGTAACTTTAAAATATCAGCTGCTGAACTGTATTCCACAATGGACTGTCAAGAGCTAAGTAATGGAAACTTTCAGCTCATTGTACTTCATATATTGGTACAAACACAGTATCAACTAACAATACCACAATAGAGCTGAATGAAAATAATAAGAGACTGACCACTCCAGGCAGGTCACAGCAGGTGTCGTGTGAAGCCCACGTGGTGTTACAGACGATCTCAAAGGACTGCAGCTGGAACTGGAAACAATGAAGAGCACAGGATATGGGTTGAGCCCAGGACACAGGATGGACAGACTGGGCCTGGATTAAAATCAAATGAAGAGACTAGAATAGAAAGAAAAGTACCGGTGCAGATCCACTATTGGGTCCTCTGGTCTTCACCAGTTTTCCCAGCATCTCAAAGCCGTCGGTCGGGAGGCTGCCTAGAGGGCGGGCAGGCCTCTCACCCACATGCTGGCAGTCCACAGACAGGGACACACTCACCTGGCTGACAGACAGGTGAGCCTGCCAATCACAGAAGAAAAAGGACTGATCAAATGCAACAAGCGATAAAAAATGCCATCAAATCCCAGATTATTTTGTCATATTAGACCCCCAAACCACCCCTGACTCCTTATTATTCTTTGTCCCATAATTTGGGGGATTTGGAGATGTAAACAAGAAGGGTAATGTTGCCATGGAGTCAGCTCACTGTGGGCTACAGCTTGAGCCCCATTTTATTAGCCTATATTTGTTTATATTTTGGCAAATTGGCCAAAGTAAAAGTATGCCAAATTAGCTATTAGCAGTTCCTTTTTGCAGTGTGCCCATGGATGTACAGACAGCTATCACTGGATTACTCTGATACTGAAGATAACTGAAAAATGTCATGATTTTTTTTCCTATGATTTCTAAGCGGATTTATGGACTTTATTTGCAGTGGACATCAGTGAAATGTGAGTTATGAGTACAAATTTTGATGCAAATTGTAGCAATCAGGCGCTGTAAAGTACCTTCCCCCGACAAGCTACTCTCAACCAACTGAATAAATCTCTTGAGCTCTCTTTTACAAAAAAAATAACAAAATTTGATAAATAGGTTTTATTCTGAAGTGTGTGAGTAGAGTGACTATTATGTGCATTTTCCTACAGACCTGAGATTGTACTGTATGCGGAGTCTATTTCAAACCACCTCTTTCGCCTTTCCATCATTCTCTTTCCTATTATTGCATGTCTTTTCTGTTTTACTAGCGAGTAAACAAAGGTGAATGAGTGACAAGGTAGACAGACGGAAACAACGATAGTCAACCTGATTTGAAAACATAACGTCAAATGTTTCATTTTCTGCTCAGTGACAGTGAAGCTTTTATTGCCCTCAGTGTATACTATCTCACCTTGTGAAAACTGCCATAGAACAGCCTGTGGACCTGCGGCTGATCAAAGGTCAGTTCCTGCACCTCTCCCCTGTAGTCCAGACTGAAGTACACCAGATGCTTGGTAGTAGCTGTGGAAAGTACAAAAATAGAGGAAGCTATTCAGTGATTAACTCACATTGTGTCCATGGGTCTCTACGGATGGCAGTGTCTGCTACAAGGTGTTTGATCTGACTGTAAGAAAAAGGCCAGCAAGGTATTTTGATAGCATCAAAATTCAGCTAAATCTTGTGTCTGGTGACACTATATCTTTCTTGTTACCAAATCTCATGAAAAGACCAGAACCAACAATGAACTGATCCTACTAACAAGTATTGTGTGTGTATCGCAGTCTGATCTATCTTATTCCACTGTGCCAGTATTTGGAGCTTCATTGTTATAAAAACACATCAATGAGCCACAGTGTTGCACTGGGTGACATGTCCCTTCATTACCATGAACACACACACTGTAGTTTATTTGGACTCAATCCCACCAACACTGTCCTGCTGCCACAAATACTCACTAGTGCTAAAACTAGCTGTCACTAATGATTATTTTCACACCGATTCATGTGCTGATTATTTTCTCAACTAATTGATCCATTAAATTTAGAAAATAGTGGAAAAAATGCCCATCCAAATCTCCTGAAGCTCAAGGTGACATCTTCAAATGTCCTGTTTTGTCTGACCAACAGTCCAAAACCCAAAGATATTTAGCTTATTATTACAGAAGACAAAGAAAAGCAGCAAATCCTCAAAATTGAGAAACTGGAATTAGGGAACGTTTGGTAATGTTGCTTGAAAAATAGTTGCAGATTATTTTTCTGTTGATTACTAATCAGCTGATGGACTAATAATTTCAGAATAAAAAGGCAGGTCTCTGGGAAGATGTTAACATAAGATCTTATGACTGAGACTAAAGGGGATGGGAAGCTGCTTGCAGTTTGGGAGACGGAGAGATGCAGAAATGTTCCTCACGGTCGAGCACCACCCCCATCTTGGGCTGGAAGTCGTTGTCAGTGAGCTGCCAGAGGGCGAAGGGCTCCCTGGGTGTATCCTGCAACATGCGGAAGGCGATGCTGATGGTGTGCTCCGGAGAGAAACCTGCAGGGTGGATAAACCTGGACGGAGAGCAGGGAAAGATGGATCCATTTAAATAAAGGGGACCTGCTCCATTCTTTTTCTTTTGAAGAAACAGAGAGAGGTGTGTTGGAAGATTTTGAACTGTAAGGTCCTGTCAGGAGACCACACTCATGTGCTGTTTAATATTTGGCCATCTGATCTGATGGGACAGTAAAAGCAGCAGCCTGGAGCTTTGCTTACTTTTTCTTCATTAGCTAAAAGTTTATTTTCATTTTCTTTTTTTTATTTTGCATTCCAAGTGCATGTTGGCTCATTCGGGTAAAATGAAGACCAAATATTTGTCCCATACAGCAGCACAGTCGCGGATTATGGAGATGTGTTTTTTGCTTTTGCACCTTCTCCCCCTTATTGAGAACTGCAGACTCAGTGAACATAAATATGGAGATGCCTCAGGCCTCCCGGCGCACCCACCATCACTACTGGTCCAGTTACGCTAGATAACACAGCCACACAAACCACATGAACTGTATAATTTAAAATCATTTTTATAAACTTTTTTTCTTTTTTGAATTTCTTATCTTATGGGGGGTGGTGTATTATTTTGTACTATTTGCACTTTGTACCTCTGTTTTGCTCGGTGGTACTATATAAATATGAGTTATTATCATTATATTATTATCAGTCCCATATCCAGCCTGAGCCTGAAAAGTATCAGACAACTGTACCTATAGCTTTTCACAAACAAATGCATTATTTAAAGCTGTTTTTATTGCTCCTTTACATCCATTTAGTTATTTCAGAAAGATATATATAGATATATAGATACAAGCAAACATAAGAAAAGAAGTAGAGGTTAAATTAAAGCAGTAAAAGAGAGGATCTCACTTGGTGCTCTGTGTCAGCTGGACGTCTCTGTACAGAGTGTAGGTGGGGAGGGTGTTGAAGACAAAGGGCTCGGCTGCCACGCCCTCCACAGATGAGTGAGCTCTCTGGGTCAGACCAAAAGCTTCCATCATGTCAAATCCTGAGACAACAAACACATGGCAGGAACAGAAAACAAGGAGGTGCATCTTTTACGACAACAGGGGAACAGAAATCGAATGTTGCAATTATTCAAAATGAGCCTTTTATGAGAGAGTTTGCAGTTATGTGTGAGGGCAGCTTGACTCACCTTTAACAATGCTGTTTCTGATGGTGACTTCAGGGCAGACTGCAACACAACAGGGAAGTGTTGAATCATCATACGCGAGGCACAGAAACCATCTTTTTGTTTTGCAGCAGCAATTTCAGTCCAGACTAAAATAAAGTCTCACTATGGGCTTCAGGTACATTAAAACTAATATGTAATTGATGAAGGACCATTTGATAAGAATTCACCTCAGGAAGTTGTGATGATGCACAAAATAACTGTATCACAATATGAAGCTGGGGAGAAAGCAATAAGGAGTGGGAAATTGATTATCCAGAAAAACATTGTTACACAAGAGTGGAATATATTATTGCTTATTTGTCACCTTTCAGTGGGATCATAATGGAATAATAAGGAGATATTTTGATGGTCTGAGTCACATTTGTGTGGTTTAAATCGACGGTAACAAGCAAATTTCACTTTAACTGACAAATGAAGCATGAAGCATGACGCCAGTCCTTGTGATTACTATGAAACGAATTTCAGCCACATCACAGAAACAACCTGTTAATGTCTCTCTCGTTAATGTCTAGAGGATGAAAGAAATCTAAAAAGGGATGTGCTCCTCAGTTTGCTGGGGGCCTGCTGGAGTCATCTAAGGACCCCCCTGGGAACTTCTGGACTCTGGCTTGAACTGAAGTGACGTCCCCGAGAGATTACAAAAATAATTCATGCTCTAATCTAAGATTTATTTCTACTGAAGAATATAACTGTCACCTTCGTTGTGGATAGGGTACATCCGCGGATGGATGGGAATTCTGGCTGGAGCTGTGGCTGTAAAAGGAACAAGTAAAAACAATTGTGGCACATTTAACAAACAACAAAAATGTCAAGACTATTACAGATTTGTATTTAAGGATCATGTACTGTATGTATCAATCTTTACATACAATTTCTTTCACAACTACTAAGTAATTTGATTAAATTTTCTGGAGGCAAGCAGCCTAGAGATGAATTTACAAAACGCAGGTGTTGGCCTTTGTGGTAAGCCAACTATTCATCATCTAACATGCTGTGGGTGTTACTGTGTATCAGGTCAGACCTGTTGGGTGGAGAATGGAGACGGCAGCGCCCTCTGCTGAGTCGAGGAGCGAGTGCACGGCGATGCGATACAGAGTCTCTGGTTCCAGATCAGTGAAGCAGTGACTGCTGCTGGACTCATCGACAGTTTCTTCCTTTGTTTGCTTGTCTGTACACAACACACACATAGACAGGACACACACACACACACATATACACTAATGGGTAAATTAACAGTAGTTTATGTGGTTCCTGATACCTGCTTGAAGTCAATAGTTATAGATTTTACAACAGATTACCTTTGACAGACTGGATGACAATACGATATCCATTGACAGCAGACACAGGTCTCCAAGACACACAGATACTGGAGTGGTCCGACCTGACCACACTCACACTGCTTACCCGCAGACTGGCTGCAGAGAGACAGACAGACAGACAGACAGGTAAAACAGAAGGCCGATCAACAGAAAGGCAAGCACATGAACAGGCAAACAGAACAAGGACCTTCAATATGGGTAAACACAGATTACAACCTCATTTTACATTTGAGTTCAGGATGTTCATCATGTATGAAACCTCTAAGAAATGGTCTTAAGAACGCTCCTAAACTTTGACATTCTTGGTAAAAAGTAGTGCTGAGGAGGATTGTTTAAAGACCTCAGTGTTGCTTATTTAGTCTTCAGTGCTGACTCCAGTGACTAAAATTATGCCTTACCACAACGCCCACTGAATCAGCCAATAGCAGGCCTCCAAGGGCGATGTGTCGTTTAAGTTGTGTGGGTATTGGGACAGACCTCCTTTTTTAACTATCAACTTAATATCATACAATTATTCTAAATATCTTTTCTTTCTTGCTTTATATATATCAGCCCTGGCGTTTGAGACATTTGGCTATTCGTCATCTTTATTAATAATTGACAAGAAAATAAATATCCTTCTTTTGTCTTCCTGTGCTGCAAGCTAACATGCTGGCAGAGATTCTGTTGGGTGATATGATGACCAATGACAAGTTGGTTATGGGTTTTCATCATATGCACTGTTGCATAATCAATATTAATGTTGAAATATTAAGACAATTGTAGTGTAGTTTTCTTTTTGTTTGTATTTTAGTTGACTAAACACAGCTACATATTTATTGAGGCAATCTAGATGTACTGTATGAAGTCTCTGTTTTCCCTCTGTCTTCTATGGAAACAGAACAACTGATACTTTACATGTTCCTTTACCTTTCCACATGGACATTAGTGCCTGCAAGGACAAATCTATGTCATCTTTAAATATGTCCTCTCTTCTACATAAACCTGACAGTGTCAGTGTTATCATTTAGCATTAGATCTGCCGCAAGTTCAAATGCATTTTAAAGTAGCAGCAGGTCTGCCGTGTGTATTCTTTCAGTGTGTTTGACTCACCGGTTTTGCCCTGAGCTGAACCGCTGCCTCCTTCCCTGTTGCGGTACTCTGCGGTGACCAGGATGCTGTAACGTGTATCTGGCTGTAATGACTCCAGCACCACCCGCTTTTCACCACCTGGGACCAACACCTGTAGACAACAAACCCACCTTTCAAAGTTAAGCTTTCAAGTAGAATGTCCATCTGTTGAGACAGCGACGCAGCTAATTTGCAGTTTTTGGAGCAGGATGAAGAACAGAACAGCTGAAGAGGAGATGGTTACAGCCCACTCACAGTGCTGTCCTGGGTTTCAGCTCCAGTCAGCGCAGCGTAAGACACGCGATACTGAAGGACATGGGCGTTGGGAGGTATCCAGCTGACCGCCAAGCTGACTGCAGTCTCCTCAGAGACCGACACGCTGGATGGGCCTCCACCTGACACTGCAGGGACAAAATACAAGGAATATCCAGTTCAGCTGAAATCTTTATTGTCCCACAAGAGCAGCATAAAAGACATAAACACAATAAAAACACAATGAGACAAGTAAAAGTGCGTTTTTAGACACTAAAAGCAATACAGAATACAATAAAAGGTTCAATGTTCAAGCAAGAGCAACAATAAGAACAGGGATAAGATAGCAACATTATAAACATTTAACCTCTGCAGAACATGCAGACTTTGTTGCCCTGTCTTGCATATATCTTGCAAACTTACGGCTCTGCACAGTTTCCACTAGCTGCACTCTAACAATGGTCTGACAAGGTGGAAGTAATGTTTGTCTGTCAGTAACCATGTTGCTGGTTTTAGCAGTAGAATGTAACTAAGTACATTTACTCAAGTCCAAAACTTAAGTACAATTTTGAGGTACTTGTACTTTACTTGAGTATTTCCATTTTATGCTACTTTATACGTCTACTTCACTAAATTTCAGTTGGAAATATTCATCTTTTTACTTCACAGCTAAAGTTACTAGTTACTTTCACCTGTAAGAAAACTTTTTGATTTGTTTCATTTCTGTTATCATGTCTGCCTGTTTCTTATTTATTTATTTTTCCTATTTTCAACTGTATATTTATTGTTTAACTGTTTAAATACAAAAAGAGATCCAAAACTTGAAACCAAATGTGTCATGTTGAATCACAGGGAATGGGATATAAAAGATTTATTTTCCATGGTTCAGCTACAAAAAATAGGCATCTTGGGTTTAATCATTCACTGAGTGCATGAAGCATGCTGATGCTCTATGCAGCCATTTGGGGGGATAAGCGTACTCAATAAATCTGAGCTGGAAAAAGACTGCAGCCTGGTCAGAAACTTTTTTTTTGGGCTGAATTTCCCCCCAAATAGTGGACTATTCATAATAACTTTATGATGTATTATTGTGGATTAAGCCTCTTAGCAGTATATAAAGTTAAAATTAGCCCCACCTTTACTGGCTGCAGCATTAATGATTCATGCACACTAATGCATTCACTAATTATAATTCAGTGATATAACATACATTATTCACTTTTACTTTTGGCACCTTTGAGTATATTTTGATGCTAATACTTTTGTACTTTTACTTAAGTAAGATTTTTTTTTTCCCCTCAAGAATATTTTTATTGAATTTTAAACAAGCAAATGAAATGTACACAGGAAATTTGCAGAGTACACAGAGCACATCCATGAGAGAGGAGCACATCATGTAAGCTTATTCCATATACAGAAGGGTACTTCATCCCTGGAGTAATACCAGAAGGTGCTGGAGGTCGGGTTTTATACTTAAAAAAGGCAAATAAATAAAGAAGGGGGGGTTAGATATTGATGAACTTATACAGATTATATTATATTATTTAGTAAGATTTTTACTTGCAACAGAGTATTTCTGCACTGTGATATTACTACTTCTGCTTAAAGATCTACTTCTTCCAGCACTGTTTATGTATTAGTGTGTGTTGTGTAAATTAGTGTGTGGGTGTGTGTGACTCACGGGTGCTATAGCGTATGGCCACAGCTTCGCTCTGAGCTCCGTCTCCGTAAAGTGCAGACAGAGAGATCTGGTATTCCTTGTCGTCCTCCACCCCCTCCAGGATCGCCCCTTCACTCTTGCCACTCACCCTCAGCTACAATAAACAGAATAAAAGTGCAACATCTTATTTAGATCAAATATCCATTATTATAACACATTATACACTCCAGCCATCCATTCATCCTCATCTACCTGTCTCAGGTCTCCTCCACTGAGGGAGATCCACTTGATGAGGTAGGAGACAACATCATCGGCTGCAGCCTCCCAGTGCACGGTGATATCGCTGCCTGAGAAGTTAGTCACCCTGAGGTCTGATGGGGAAGGCACCTTCACTAGGAGAGAAGGAACATGTGTAAGGAAAGAAAAAGCATCAGCATTTAATTTAATCTTTCTTCTCTCTGTTACAAAGATAACTCACAGGACTCATGAGAGGAAATATAAGATGATGCCTTCAAGCACAAAAGACATGGTGTGTGTGTGTGTGTGTGTGTGTCTTACGTGTGGTGACGTTGCTGGTGAGCGCTGCAGACAGGCCTTGTGGGTAATGAGACTGGACTGAAACCAGATATCTAGAGAGAGAGGAGAGGTTCTGCACCAGCACTGAGTTCAGTCCTGTTACCTCCACCTGGAAAGAGATTTCATAAGAATGACGGACGCCGGCTGTGGTTGCAGTTACACGGACCGTTCTTCTACAAAAGCAACACTTTCATTGGAATCCAATGTGACTGAAGTTACTGAGCAGGAGGCGAGCTTTCTGATTTTTTAAAGACTTTTTGACATGTCACAGTAGGAAAAGCACAGGTGTATATAATAAAATGAATGATGGCTGAATTCCATTTTCAGTTTCAGGATCCATAGAAAAGTACATTCTGATTAAGCTCTTATTCAGACATAAGGTTTGTAATTTGGGAAGTTACCTGCTTGACGTCACTACCGTGGTTGGTGCTGTAGGTGATCCTGTGGCCGGGGACGTCCACGCCTCCTGGGACCCAGCTCACCCTCAGCATACTGTGGGTGACCATCGGGAACTGAACACTCACCGGTGGCGGGAGAGGGACTGTCGGGACGGACAGTAAAATAAAAAGGGAGGGGAGAAGAAGATGAAAGACAAATGACTGGTCAGTGTACTGAAGCGATTTATTTGATCAGTGCCATTGAGAAGTTACTGTGCTAGAGATGTTCATAAGAGAAGAAAGAGGGAATAGTAAAAGTAAGAAAGAATAAGATGAAAGAAGAAAGGGATAAGAAAATAACAGATAGAGAATGAAGTGAAAAATAAGGGATGTCTTACATGTGGTGGCAACAGCAGTGACAGGGTCACTGGGATCCTCATCATAGAGGGCATAAAGAGTGACAGAGTAGTCTGTTGCCGACAGTAACCCTGCCAGCTCCACCACCGTCTGGTCTGCACTGAACTTCTCCTTCAGCAATACAGAAACAAAATGCAAACGTGACGTTAGGTAGGTTTGTTAAAGCTAGGCTTGTTAAAGCTGGAGTAAAACCAGAGCCATGTAGAGAGAGAGAGTCACGTCACATTTATATTATAGAAGACAACAAGCACTGCAAGGATTTGACTTGTTTTGAAGTGTTTGATGTGATTTTAAAGGGAAACACACAGTATTTAACTAATGGCCAAATTTGGAGATGATGGTGTGACGTTTCATCACAAATATATAATAAAGGTGTGTTTGTGTTTTCACCTCTACCTGATGAACGTCATTTGTGTGACATTTTGCCCACGTCAAAAAGATAAAAAGAAATGTTAACACAACAGCAATGTGCAGGTATTCTTCGCTTTTCTAAACTTTTCTTACGTTTAGTGATCAACAACACATCCAGGCTACAAACAGAACAAACAGGCTTCAGTTATTTACACTCTGCAGTGGCATAGCCATACATTTGGCGTGACATCTGTATCTGTATCATATCTGTAATTCAGAGACAGGTGACAACAGGATTGCGAATGCAGTGCAAAGTGGTACTTAACATTTAGACATTGTCCTGAAAACATATCACATGTGAAGAGGGCATAACCTGCCGTAGCATTCTTTCTCTTCCTTGCCTTGTGCATTATGTTTTCACCTGCCTGCTTACCTTTTCTGTCTGCTGATTACCTGGTTATTGCTGGCTTGTATTTATTTGCTCATAACTATAAATTACACACACACACACACACACACACACACACACCCACACAGAGACAAAGACAGATCCAGTCCTCACCTCCTTGGCATCATCAGGCTCTCCGTGGTTGAGTGCTGAGTACAGGATCATGTACTGTGTTGCACCGGGTGCTGCACCCCAACTCACTCGCAGCATGCTGTAAGAGGAAGGAGTCACCTCCAGGTTGGCAGGCATGGCCAGGGGCACTGAGTGAGGGGGACAGGACGACACAGAGGAAGGATGAGGAGAGTAGAGAAATGTCAGAAGTGGTTTGTAGTATACAAACATGGTTTTAGAAACGAGCCTGTGAACTGGTCATGGGCATGTTGAGCACAGTGATTTACTGATGAGTGGAGACCTTGTTTAATTCAGTTTGCTGCTAGTTTAGTAACCAACAGAATAGTAACAAGTCAGCAGTGATTGCAGTCTATTTCTGGGCCAATTATAATAAAATATACATTATTTTGACCTGTAGTTGTGCCATCCTTGGGCACAGAGGAATAAGATATATCAGGCTTTGGGTACACAAACAATACTTGTTAGTAGGATCAATTCATTGTTGGTTTTGGTCTTTTCATTGGATTTGTTGGCAATAAAAAAAAAGTAATATCACCAGACTTATACTTTAAATGTAGCATATCATCCAGAACGAAAAAAGGTGCTGAGATGCATTGTTTCAAGTTTAATTTCAGTATTTATGAGATACTGCCACACAAAAACGTGTGTGGCAGCGTGACTGAGGAACAAACAAACAAATCCCTTAAAATACAATATTTAGCAGTGATGTCAGTCTTACATGTAGTGACAGTTCCTCTGAGTGCCAGGCCAACATTGTCTTGATAAACAGGGAAGATGGACACGTGGTACAGTGTCTGAGAGGACAGGCCCCCCAGCAGCACAGTGGACTCTGAGCCGGCCAATACCACCTACACACAAAGCATCACTTACAGTCAGACAAAGACAGGCATTATATTGACATTACAATTTTCTGTAAAAATATGTATTACTTTTTATATGAAACTGCTATTTTCCCATCAAACACAGGACCACACAAATTTTCAATAGTAACACAAACATTTCTATATCAAAGTTACCAAGTTTTCACATAAAGCACAATCCCTGATTGATGGAAACTGCTGTTATAAACTCAATATATTATTGGAAAACGATCGTCTGTAATTGGTTGAGTACATCAGCTATTAGAGAGCTATCAAGCTGAATTTGAACAGGGCATTTTCCATGTTATTTTCACAAAGGCTCCAAATAGATTATATAGAAATGTTAATATATTTTTATACATATTTCATCTTTTTTTTCATCAAAAGTGATCTGTCTCAGAAATATCCCAAGGCACAGTCTGAATGTGGGTCCTGACCCCAACATTGCATTAACTTTTATTGATGCATCCTGAAACAAATGGGATGTTTTACTGAAGAGGAAACACATGATGGTAAACATGTTTGCTAGCTGTGTCTCAGTTCAGGGGCCGCATCCTTCAAAGGCTGCATTTTAAGACCGAATGAGTCACAGTGGCGCGACAAGGCCGTCCCATTTTGAAGGCTCCTTCAAATGCGGCCGAGAAATGCGTCCTTCTTTTCCCGAATTAGGAGGATCCAACGCCTGTCTCCTTCATGGCCCAACATATCCCAAGATTCATTGCGTGCAAGAGAATATGTCGTCCCCAAACATATCGTCAACAGCGGCTGAGCAGGATTACACTTTTAAATGTACATATTGGGTTTCAACTCACTCGAATAGGTAACAATACAGAGGTTAAAATACCAAGGGGCCTTAAAAACTTCAAACCTCAACTGCCGCTGTCAAGGTTGCTAGGCGACAGGAGCAACACTTCGTGAAGCAAACAGAAAATCCTCCGCAGACCAGACCGTCTCACGCTCAGCTCGGCCTTCGACCTAAGAAGGATGCGGCCCCTGAACTGAGACACACAGTATTTGTTTAGCTCCTTTTGTCCTCTCTCTGACAGCTTTAGCATTGTCTGTGCTGAAAGAACAGTGTTTCTCCTGTTGCAGTCAAGCATATTTCTCCCAGAATTAGAGTACGAACTTAAATAATGTGGAACCTGCTGGAATCTGCCATTCTTCATGCTGAAGGTCTTATTTTGTTTATAGAACTGTGCTTAGGCCTCAAACCTAATGTGGTAATAACTCAGGTGAGTTAAGGTTTCCTTTCTGACCTCCTGTGGACTCTGACCCTCGGCGCTGTGGTAGACCACTCTGTACTGTTGGACCGGCTTAGCGGGTTTGGTCCAGTGAAGCTTCACTTCTCTGGAGCCCAGGTCAGAGAACCGGAGATCAGTAGGACTGGGGTATGAGAGGGCCGGGTCTGCTGTCGGCCCAGGCTCCATCCCTGGAGACACGGTAATGAGGAATGAGCGCATTACACCCCAACATGATATTCAGAATTTGAAAAACTTGATGCCTACCCTGAAAACAATGTGAAGTTTGCGTTCAAGTACACGTGTTTGATGACTTGATTAGAAAAGATACATAGGCAGATAGATAGGTTACGTTTTGAAATGCCACGGTCCTCTATCCTCCCACACAGGATGTGAACGAGTCGCGCCACCAGTTTGCTGAGCAGAGGGAAGTCATTGACATTGTAGACGTTCAGATCCACCGGCTCCGACGCCACTTGTCTCAACTCAGCTTCATCTGCATTTTTTACACCTGAATAACACAAAGTTACAAAACAGTTCAACCCACTTGGCACAAAAAGCATTTAGAGATTAGGACAAAATGCCTCTGAGCACCCAACAATGAGAACACAACAGAAACTATTTTGCATAACAATAATAAAACCACAATTGGTTTCAGTCCTCTCCAGTCCCAGAGGCTGAATAAACAAAATAAGTCCAGGTTGCTTACAATCCCATGGTGCACAGAAATGCAGGGGATGGATGTGATTAGATTAAAGAAACAGGAGCCCTAAGAAACAGCTAAAAGGTAAAAGGTGTTTAGTCTCTACACCACCTCACGCTCTCTTCTTTTCAGTCTCACCTACAGCGATGATCTCCACGCCAGCATTCTTCAGCCGGCTCGCTGCAGCAATGGCGTCATCTTGAGATTTCCCATCAGTCAACAAGACCAGGAAAAATGGCGCGTCCGACCTCGCACCTGCCTCAGTCCTCATGTTCTCCTCCATGACGTGGAGCAGCGCCTGGCCTGGGAGATGGATGCATGGTTACAGAGATATGGTACGTGTATGTAGTGTGTGCATATATAAGACAGATGTTAGGGCTTAAACACTGAAACACATGAACACTAACAGTAGTGAAGGTTCAAACTGTGATGTGTGTTTACCCGTAAATGTGTTTCCTCCCTTATATCTGAAATTCCTTACTGCCTCCAACAGCTGGTCTTTAGTGGTGAAGTTGTTGAGCTGCCACTCTGTGCGGGGGTCTCCACTGTACTGGGTCAGACCTGGGACAGACACACATCATTACCCAAAATTTTATTTATTTTTTGTGGGACAGGCCATTAGGAAAGGTCAATCCATTATACTTTAAGTGGTTAAGTTTAATATCCTTGTTCTTTTGTTTTACTACTAAGAATAAAACTATTTAAAACCAGAATCTTAGTCAGTAACTGTAAAAGCTTTGGCAGACTATACATTGATTGTATTATATCACCTTCTGAGAATAGTAAAATTAACATTTATTTACAAGCAAACTGTTGTTTCTTTAAAGCTGAACAATGCTCTATTACAACCTATACAATCACAACCAAATGTGTGGTGTGATCGCTGCATTGCTAAGTAGTAGCTAAAGGATGGGTGGGTGGGTGCTAGGGCTTTCCCAGTGGTTGCTAGGTGGCTGTGGTATTCTTGGTAGTTGCTAGCACAATCTATGGTTGCTAGGTTGGTAAAAGGTGGTTGCTAACCAGTGATTGCAAGCCATGGATATATAATAAGATCTGGATAGGGTGCCGCCGCTCAGCCTTGCTTCCAATTTCTCGGTATTGCAGCAAAAAATCCCCGTGTAAGTAGTTGCTTGGTGGTTGCTATGGTTTTCTGGGTGGTTGCTAGTTTTGTAACTGCCCGTTGTTAGGGTGTTCCAAGTGGTTGCTGAGGCATTTCTAAGTGGTTTCTAAGTTGCTAGGGAGATGTTGCTAGGGCGGCACCAAGGCATTTTTGTGTGTATGCAATATAAATGTCATAACAATCAATGGACAATGATAATAATCAATGAACGGGACAGAATACATAGGAACCACACACACTCTGATCCTCACCGATCTGAATGTGGCTCGGCCCGATGTGGAAGGGCGTCATCAGGCCCTCCAAGAAGTCTCTGACCCGTCTGAAGTTGGTGCGTCCGATGCTCCAGGAGCCGTCCACCAACAACATGATGTCCGCCGCTGCATCGCTGTCACACTCAAATGGTTTCCTTGGAGACATACCTTAGGAAAAGGGAACATGAAGCAGATAGTCTTGAACGGATCAGAGACTTGTTGAATCTATGCCAAAGAGCACTGAAGCTGTTCTGTAGAGTTCATGGTTCATTACTAAGTCACTTTATATTGGTTTTTCCTTTCATTTGTCACCCATCTGTATATTAGTGTACATAGGTAAATGCTTGGTTTTAAATCTGGAAACAGATTACTCTATGCATTTAGGCAGGCAAAACGTAGGTGTATAAATACTATGTGAGCATGTGTCTACAGGTGCATACATGAATAAGAGTGAGTTTCCATGAATGTGAATGTGTGTTCCCTTGGATTATGAGGGAGAGAGAGGACACATGTGCCCTGCAGCCGAACAAGATGGCCTGTCATTATCCTTCCTATACTTGACCCTCCCTTGTGTAAACACTGTCATCACATTTCAAACAAGCACTTAACTGCTCTCAAGCCTCATAAGAGCCAAAGATGATGGTGGCCAGACATTCTTTAAGATAACCTGCTTAACCCCCTGCTTAAATGGGGTTGTTCTAATCAGTGCCATCATGTTTTGGGCCAATAAAATAACAAATGTCACCAAAAGAAGCATTTTAGGTCCAAGTTTTAAGTCACATTTTGGGGAGCAGAGGTTACCTGTAACCGGCTGGGTAGGGAAGGGTGTCTTCCGAGGTTTCTCCTCAGCTACTCTGCCCTGCGTCGTCCCCTGCTCCTCCTTGTTCTCCGCCTTAGAACGATCCCTCTCTTTATCTTTTTTCCTCTTCCTCTTCTCTTTGGCGGTTTTCTCTGGGGTCTCATGAGGGAGCTGAGAGGGGGTTTCTATAGATGGGGACTCTGGAGGAGAGAGGTAATGGCAAGCACACGGGTGGGGTTACAGTAAGATAAGCAAAGACTGTTTCAGGGACTCAGTTGAGGCTCTACGTGACAGGAAATCTACTGTTGACATTGCATCCATCTCACAAGTATCAAAAGGAAAAGTGAGAGAACATTATTATATGTAAACATTAAGTTTTGTTTCTAATAAATTGGTTTACTTCTAGGTTCAATAATCAGACACACTACATAGCTGCTTAGCCAATGTGGGAGGTTGGATAGTAAACAACTTTTTGCAGTTGAACTCTTATGAAACAGAGATCCTAATCATTGGCCCTGAGCACTTCCCTACACAGATCCCTATCCACAGTACTTGGGTCTTATTTTTGGCCATGAACTAAACTTTGAACAACACACAAAGGGTAATTCTGGTATTTTTTAAACCTGGGTCCTATTTTTATATATTTTGGGGTCTAAATGACAAATAAGTACAAAAGGTTTTGGAAGTGGTCCAGCAGGTCGCCTCAGCCGGCAGCCGCGAAACGGGCTGCAATGGCTGCAACGTAATCCTTGCAGGCAACTGTGCACGTGCAAGTCCGTCCACTAAAAGTGCTTGTTTTTGCCACCGACAGGCTCAGATTGTTATTTAAATCTTCATGTCTGGACTATTGTAAAGTCTTTTCACATACATTACTGCCTGAGCCGTACCTCAGCTTCAGACTGTGCAGAACTCTGCAGCCAGGTTTCCAACTAAGACAAAAATAACCTCACATCACCTAGGGTTTTAGGTTCTTTCCACTGGTTACTAGCTTCTTTTAGAAACCATTTTAAAATCTTACTCAGTTCATACAAAGCTTTACATGGCCAGGCGCCAGAGTAGAATTATGAACTTTGAACTCCTTGTACCTCTTAGATCTGCTGGGTTAGGCCTTTTAGCTGTTCAGGAGTCCAGGTTCATGTCAAGGGGTGATCAAACTTTTGCTGTACTGGCAACTCAGCTTTGAAACAGTCTTCCAGTTAGTATTCAGTCTGCTGGCACTGTCTCAGCTTTTAAATCATGCCTTGTTTTTACCATGTTTTTATAGAATTGTCCTGTCTGACCACTAGACTTATTTGTTTGCATTATACAGCTTCGACATGGAGAGAAAGCGCTTTTTTTACATCTTGGATGGTTTAACAGGTAACTGTGTTTTAATGCTGTTGTTTTAATATGAATGATTGTCTTTTTATATTGTCTCCCTGCACTGGAACACTTTGTGTGAGGAGGAAAACATGCTATACAAATAAAATTATTATTATCAATATTATTATACAATATCAACACATACGTAATAAGGTTTGGCACATGGAGCAGAATGAATCATGACTTTGTAACAGCTGGAAGGCTTATTTTCAATCCCAGACTGGCTACGTGGTCAAAGTTCCTGAGAAATGCTCTCTCTCTCTCTCTCTCTACTGCTTCTTCCTGCTAGTTTCACCACTTTGTCTCCAGGAAATGTACATTACTCTCAAATATGCTATATTCAAAGACATTTTGATTAGGTGTAAATAATTTGATTAAAGCAAATCAAAATCAACAAGCAAACACTAAAGAATTTACAGCATTTAGTACAGTTCATCTTTCTAGCCAGTGTACCACTATCCCATGTTGCTCTATTATCATATTTTCTTTCATATTCAACGCCTGAAGACATTATCATGTATGGGGTTGGACATGAATTGCCTCTTATTTTGCCAGAATCCAAGTCAACATACTGAAATAATACCAAGATGTGTGTGAGTGTGTGTGGATGTAATGCTATTATCGACTAGCATGCACTACCTGTAGTAGTGGTAGCAGCAGCAGCGGTGGTGGTGGGGTCCGGATACAGAATCGTTGGCAGGCCCTCCAGAGCCTCCGTTGCATCGACCAGATCTCCTGACCCCGACCCGCCCGGCAACATCTTCTTCCTCTGCTCTCGGCTACCGCTGCGGATCACTTCCTCCTCCCGCAGACCCTCCACTGGAAGAGGGAAAGTGCAGGTAAGGGAATCACATATGAATGATCTATATTAATTCATATAACAATACTGCCAGTGGTGCGGGAAATCTGATACCTTCCAGAGAGTCACATCTTATTAAAAAAGCATCATCCAAATGTGTATGCAAGAAGCCCCTTTAAATCCCAAAGCAAATGGAATAACTTTACTATCTAATAATCAAAACATATATATATATATATATATATATCAAATTGATTTTCAAACATTTAAAAAAACAATATTCACACCAAAGAGACTTTAAAGCACACAGGGCTGCGTCTCCAGGATCACCAAAGTCAGAAGGATTTCTCCTCTGGGGACCATGAATGTGTAACATATGCTTCTTGCATGTTACATTAAATACATAATTTGAGCTTTAAATCATTACTTTGTCTAATAGCAAAATCTTGTAATATAGAATTTAAGTTTGTCAGAAATGTTACCTTTATTTGATAGTTGTAAGGTGTACATATTTGTGTTATTTTCAGATTTTTATATTTCATATTCATTACTAGTCTGCACAGTATCCATGGTAACAATGCAGCTATAAAGTCCATCACCGTGGGAACAAGTCAGACTGGCTTGTATCCCCCAGGTGAGTGTCTGACTGTTAAATGAAAACCTGTAAATATGAATGTATAGCCTATCAGAGAGAGACAGCAACTAAATTGACATCCAGAGTAATTATCTATATGTGCTAATTGATCCGTATTGGTAGTGTCTCTGTGTAATTTGTAAGAAGTCTTTGACCGCTGGCCCTATAACTTGTTAAAGTTTATTTTGATTGTCTACAGAAATCATTCATTAGTATTGTAAGTTTCCTTTGATTATGATTTTCTTTTATACTGAATAGTTTTACTGAGACCAGGCTTGTATTCCCCAGATCCCGAAGTGCTTGTAAGCAATAAATCATCTGTGAATCGACATCGGAGGTGTTTGTGTCTCTTCGTTGTAGTTTACTGTAGCTAACTGTCAGCCATTAGTCAATCAACATCATAAAACACAACGCAGAGACTATTGGCTGTTACCACTATCAGCGATATAAGAAATGTATTTGATGTTTTATAAACTGTAATCAAGAGTAGATTCAATCTGGACCAAAGTGACGGAGCGAGCGAACAGGCAGACTAACAGACCAACCCTGCCATCCCTAGAGCCATGCCGCTAGCATGGCTAATAAAAAACAACCTGTATCTGAATATCAAATCTGCATAAGGAAATGTGTCATTTCAAGGTGTAACTAAGTACATTTACTCACCTACTGTACTTAAGTACAGTTTTGAAGTACTTTACTTGAGTATTTCCATTTTCTGCTACTTTATACTTTTCAGATATTGTACTTTTGACTTCACTACATTTATGTGATAACTTTGAGTTACTTTGCAGATTCAGATTAATAATACAAAATATAATATTTCAGGGGGAAATTCACAGGCTATCCATCAGTATATAAAGTATTTAAAAGCCCATCTTTAACAGTTATATATATCAATAAAGTGATGCCTACACATTAATGCATATATATATTATTTTGAAATGGACCATTCTGCATAATGACTTTTACCTTTGGCACTTTAAGTTATATTTGGATGAAATAGTTTCTGTACTTTTTACTTACTTAAAATTTTGAATGCAGGACTTTTTGTGTAAAATTACCACAGGGCTAATGACCGGACTGTCATTATCTGGACAACATGTTTATTTATTTATTCTTATTTTATTTTGTATTTTATTTAGTATCATCATTATTATTTATTTTATTCTATTTCTGTTGTATCAACATTTTATTGCTGATTATTATTTATTTATTTCATTCTATTTTATTTTGTTAACATTTTACTATTTTACTATTATATATTTATTTTGTGTAGTATTTCATCATTTTATTTTTTAGCTATTTTTATTGCTCCGGTTGTTTTGGTGTGCATTAGTCTCTAAATCCATTTTTAACATCCTACGTTTTGTCAGTCGCTTAATTGCTTATTATAAACTTTGAATTGCCTTTGATTTGTTTGAAAGGTGCTCTATAAATACATTTTGATTGATTGATTGATTGATATTTGCAGACTGGATTTCAGTACTAGGGAGGTTTGAGATTAGAGAGATACAAGTGAACATGCTAGAGGTAAAGACGGAGCATGTTTGATGTTACATTACTTCTTAACTGCTTCACCAGGTCCTGTCGGCAAATCCTTGCCTGGAGTTAAGAGACAAGGTCAACGACAGCAAATTGAGGGTGAAATTTTCAAGGAAGTAAGAATTGCCTCGACACAGTAATCTATCTATCTATCTATCTATCTATCTATCTATCTATCTATCTATCTATCTATCTATCACTAGCATGGCTCGAAATAAGTGCTGGGCCCAGAGGGGGTTAAAGCAGATGGGAAAGGCGAAGACACATCAGGAAGGAATTCCCAGACTGCCATCATTCCAGCATGACAGCCGGTGTTACGAATTTCCAAGTTAGCATGTTTTTCAGACCTGCCTGGACACGCTCGACTCGACACAGTAACCTACTATCACTAGCGCGGTTCGCAAGAGACCACAGGCTACATTCGCATGTTATACAATCCAATATGAGCCCCAGGAAATTATCAATCAGAGTCTAACAATAACCTGTCAAAAGTGAAAGGGGCACACAAATCAGGGGAAATCAACAGACAGACGCCACAGCATTGGAGCCAGAGACAGAAACAGAGAAGTCTACTGAGGGACAATAAATGTGCAAAATGTGCTGCCAGTTACCATGTAGAGCCTCAAAACATAGGTGACGATTCATCCAAATGTCCCCATCCCACTGGTTTTCTACTTAGAAATGACCAGTAAACTCAACTGTAAGACAAACTGGTCTCCTCTCTACAAGCTGCTGCGTCCACAGTGTGGGAAGAAAGCCATTATTGACTGTGTAATTTGGCTGGTAAGGTTGCCTTTGTGGGCCACAGAGGAACAAGGGTTGGTGGTGGGCAGATTTACAACCCAGGGACTCGCTTAACTCATGTAAGTATACACAGTGAGTTCAAACAAAACCCACTTTCAGCCTGTAATCTGGCTAGAGTAGTATTTATACCCACTGTGTGTGTGTGTGTGTGTGTGTGTGTGTGTGCTGATGCATCTACTTGGTCAGATGGGGTGGGGACTTGGAGGAACCGCTGCACCTCCAAGAAAGTGTAAGAATGTCAAAAATGCACCACTTCCTATAATATGACTTTGCTGTCTTTGCCAATGTTATCTCACAGCACCAACTGAGTCAACATAGTATTTCTTTTTATCTCTACTCAGTGTTGTACATCACATCATGCCTGTGGAGTTTATGTCCCTTGTTCAACCCAGTGAAAAACTGTAGCATGTTTTGTGAATTCCAGTTAATCAGAAATGTAAGGATCGCAGATAAAAAACAAACGATACTACATTATATAAGATGGAGCATATTGATATGTATATATGCTCATTCTCGCTCATACATACACATGAACAACCTATCTCTTTATCATTCCACACCCTGCATCTATTTCTTTCTTTTTACTGCATTCATTTATGAATATTTTACAGGAAAATAAAATAAAATAATTCTGTTTCAGAGCTGGCAAAAAAGCCTATAGACCTCAGCAAAATATTATAATCATCTAATTTACCAGAGTTTAAAGACACATCTTAAAATTGCTTATTTTCTCTGACAACAGACAAATACATACACAGTTTTTTCAATTTACATTGATGTGAGAAGCAATTTTAAGAATTGACAAGCAAATCCTTAATGGACTGTTCAGCCTCAAAGTAAAGTACTGCCACCAAAACACCAAACATTTACCATCATTGTCTGAAATAGCCGAGTCCATTACACATGCAGTGAGAATGGATTTCTCTTCCTGTTCTTTTGGCACACTATAGCTCTGATCTCAATAAGCTCTTTAAGGTCATTTGTTCCCTTTGTGCTCATCTATCTCCCTCCATCCTCTCTGTCCTTTTCTCTTCTCAGCCAACCTTTTCTAATTTCTCCCATCCACCTCGCTGTGTTTCTTACTGGTGAATCGTCGCTTTGCGAGAAGTTTCTCTGTCGTCCCATTGAGCACGAGGACTTGGAGGGCGTACTCCTGACTGGAGTCCAGTCCTGCCACCGTTGCCCGGCCCCGTGTGGTGGTCAGCATCAGCTCTGGCTGTGGCACCTCTGAAAAATACGAGCATTTTGGTTGAGAAATGACTGCCTCTGTACTGTGTAAAGGGAAAGTCAGGGTTCCTGACATCAACTAAGATCTTTTCTGGAGCAAAAGTATTTTAGAGAGAGCCTGTATTTTAGTTTTTAAGTTGAGTTAACTTTGCAACAAACATTGGTAGGAATGTAGGATGAGCTCATAATGCAGGACAACAATCAACACAGCACGCTAATAAAACCATCATATACATAAAATACAATAACATACAAGATACACGAAAAACAAAGGTGGACAAATCAAGAGTCAAATAACCTAAACATATTCAAATTACACAAAATCCCATAATCCCAGTTAAAAACAAAATGCACATCAAAGTGCCAAGCTTTATAGTTCAAGCGCCAAATAGCCTCAGGGAACGTACTTCTTTTGAATCGCTCAGATTAAAACAAAGTTGTCTAAACCTCCTGACAGAGAGGAGCTGCAGGGTGAGACTCATCTTTACTGATGTTTTGAGCCTTTCAGCGAAGCCAGACTTTATAAACTGAGGAGAGCGATGGGAGGGAGTGGCCAGTCATTTTAGATGCAGCCACAACTGTTTTCTCCAATGCATTTTGTTTCAGCAGTAGTCAGACAACCAAACCAAACTGTGATAAAAAAAAAAAGTCAGCACTATTCACAACTGATGTGTAAAACTGGACCACTTCACATTTTTCCCATTTAAGGTTATTATTGTGCCAAGGACATTTAAACCTGTTTTCTACTGGTTTGCTGGCAATTTCAAGAGGTAGTTTCCCACATTTCCATCTCCTGAAGTCTGTGATCTTCTCTTTAGTTTTTCCATTGTTAAGCTGAAGGCTAAATCATAGCTGCACCATCTTACAAGATCCGACACCTCCCTCCTACAGTATTTGCTGATTCATCTGATCTGTAATAACATCAGCAAAATCAAATATTTCAAATGAGTCATCATAAGTAGTCTAATCATTTGTATACAAGGAATAAAGCAGTGGAGAAAAGGCAGCCACCCTGGCTAGCCCCCGTGCTTAGAAAGAGTGCTTTCAGTCCTGCAAGAATGTTTGTTCATATTACTTCATCATTTTATCTTTTCATGTGTTCCATTTTAATGTTCCCAATTATGTTCCCTGAATTTCTAAGTGTTCTTAAAATATAATAATTCAAAAATAAATACAGTACACAGTTGTCTTCTTGCTCTCATATCATTTGTCACTATTTATATTCAGGTTTATTCAGATAAATCTCACTTTATTGTAACTGAATATTTCTTAAAACTATGAAACAAATCTACTGGCCTTGAATGTCTGGGTCAGATGGGCTTCTGCAAACAACTTTCCCAAGAGTTTAAGGGTCAAAAGTCGGCATGTAAGCAATAAATAAGTGAACAAAGTCAAGCATCATGCTGTAGAAATACTGTAGGTCTAACTGAAGTTGCAGTAATCTGAAAAGGTTCTGCTACAGTCATTTTTCTTACAGTGGCATAGACAAAAGCTGCTGCAGTACCCTACTAGACTGACTGAAATCCTGCGAAATCTTAACAGAGAATTTCTTCTTGTAAGCCCCTAAGTCCCTCTTCTGTCTCTCTTTTAGACGTGCCTGGGCTTAGCTGCACAGAGTGGAATGGGAGATACGAGGGTGACAGAGAGAAAACAACGTCGGGGAAAAAGTTAGAGGGGCAGGAAGAGTCACAGATGTGACGGAGGAAGGGAGGAGGAGAGGGAGCTGCATTCTTATCCAAACCATCACCTGTGAAGAAAGAGAGCTGACACATTCACAGCAGTCTGGATTACAGGGAGTTGAAAGGCACTTTCATAGGCCATATTTAGATGCTATTTCAAACCGGAGAAGGGGGAATCAAAGCTTGCACTTTAGACATATAATATAAAACGTTTATGATCAGATTGGGATTGGATTTTGGCCAATACATTTTATGATATACTAATATAAATAATACAGTACCTCAATGGCCATTTTTTAAACTAGTTTTAACAAAACAGCACACAGATTTCAGTTCAGCCCAGGTTTCTCCAGAACATGAAAGATTATTGTGCCTTTTGAAGGGGAATAAGTGAGGGAGGATTTTTATCTGATGTTGCAAAGCAATCTTTTTTTTTCTTTCTTTTCTTTTCTTTTGTTGCTGTCTACTGAGCCTGAGGCAGAGCTGCTCCTGCTTCTGATGGCATCCATGATCCCAAAACCAAAGAATCCTAGGCTGCGTCCAAACTCTCTCTCATTCACTCCTTTACTACTGCCTTTATAATAGACACTCAATAGTTTACTCAGTGCTGATCAGTAAATTGAGATTTATCATATATTTATCAAATCTCTCAGAAAAGGAAAGTTATTCTACTGGGCCCAAAATTCTTAGTATGCATTTTATTTCATTATACCTTCCTAGCCTTGGAAAGGAATCCTGTCTCCACCATGAGAAGGTGGAATATATGTGAATAAATACAATGTAGAACCGTTTTTTAAATAACAATTAGGTTTTGAGTCACAAGTCTGAATCCATATGTAATTTAATTAAATACTGTGACTCCTGCTGTTCAGGATATAACCAAAGTGTAATTAGTGTAGTGTAACTACAATTGTTGCACATGAAAGCTCCAGTGTTGATAATTAATAAAAAATGCTAATTATAACTTTTACTTACTTTGTTGGCTCTCTTGCATTTATCAGTGTCATTGAGAAGGACACATCGTAAGTAAATGTATTAAATAGTATCAACATAGATGGTTATGGATGCATGATACTTGATCGTGTAGACAAAAGAAAGCCAACCAACAGCAGAGCTAAAGAACCTGACAGTTTTTTTAATGTGTTGATTCAACAACAAAATGAAAAATAATACGTACAGTAATCATTTGACTGTGCAGGGTGTCGTAAAATGGTAATGTTATTCTTTTTCAAAGGAGAACTTCTCCTTTCTGAGAGTGCTTGCAGGAAACTGTTCTTTATAGAGGCGCAATAGAAAGCATTCTAACTGGAAACATTGCACACTGGCATGGGATGTGCATGGCCCAGGACCGGAGGACTCTGCAGCGGGTGATTAAAACCGCCCACAACATCATTAGAACCCATCTACCAAATATCAGTGATATTGGTGAGATGAGGTGCCAAAAGGATACTAAAAGACAATACCCCCCCCACAGCCTGTTCATCCTGCTGCCGTCCGGCAAGCGACACAGAAGTATCCGCTGTCGTACCACCAGACTACAGAGCAGCTTCTTTCCTCAGGCTGTGGGACTCCTCAACTCCACCTCGTCCTCTGCACACCGTAAATAACTGACTCTCTCTAGACATGTTATAGATTGCACACTGATCTATACCCCCCTCCACCTCCCTCATTCCCACTACTACCTACATACTACACTGATATTACATTGATATTGTACACTATGCTACATTTTATATATTTTGTTCTATTTTATTGCCTATTTTACTGTTTTATTCTATTCTAATTAAAAATATTTGAATATTTATCATTTTCTGTGTATGTAGCGTGGAGGGGGCTACAACTGTACTTCCGTGTGCAATGCTTCATTGTACAATGACAATTAAGCTGAACCTTGAAAAAAGTATGATTATTGTATATTTGATCCTAGTCAAAAACTTTCACTGTGACTCTGATGAGTGATTCAGTCTCAACTGCAAAAAAAACCCCCAGAGGATCATGGGTGAAAACTTTCACCATGACAATGTTCTGCACATTATTCTGCCCTGCACACTGCCCTAAGTCTATAATTAGAAACTTTTGATTATTCAGAACCATTACACAGTAGGAGGGGAGTAGGAAGATGGAGGCATGCAGCAGGAAAAGACATATAATATATACTTATAATAAAGCCACTAATCATGCCAATGCACTACTGCCTTGTCCAGCTGTGATCCATAACTGTAAATGCATGGAAATTGCCACAGTTCAACAAATTATCCCAAAGTTTATAATTTGGCAAATGACTTTGACTGGGATTATTTCAGTATAACGGTAACTGAAAAATGAATGAATAAAAAGTTTACCAAAGAAATAGACTTTAAGGAGCTGCTGTAAAAGCCTCTGACTCTTCAGTATCCATCGACATACCTGCGTAGACCTGCTACATACCGAACAAAAAAGTCTTAATTTGATCATTTTTTGCCAGCACTAATTTGCCCATTCCATTCCCATTCAGCCACAAGAGCATCAGTGAGGTCGTGGACTGATGTTGGGTGATGAGGTCTGGCTCAAATTTGACTTTCATCCCAAAGGTGTTGGATGGGGTTGAGGTCAGACTACAAGTACACAACAAATTTGTGGACAAGAGTGTACATAAACCTTTGGCCATAAACTGTATCATGCATGAACTAGCACAATTATTATGCACCACCACTTTAGAACACCTAAGAGTGGCATGGCAGCGTGACATGGGGGTGAAAATCACACATGATCTGTGGGGATGGTGCAGGGAAGCAAGGCAATTCAAAATACTGCAGACATTACCTCAAATGTATAGAACACTTTAGTGCACAACTCCAAAGTATCATATATCTTGACATGTCTATTGTAAATTTCACACGTGATTCCTTTCAACACAGCCTGGAGAGTCTCACCTGAGATGGGTCTCACTCGGACCTTGTAGCCCTGAACGGGTCCATCAGCCTCCTTCCATTTCATCTGCAGTCTGTCCTCAGACAGGACCGTCAGCTTAAGACGACCTTGACATTCACAGAGACAAAGGGAAGATTTTAAAACGCATGTGTGTGCATGATGTCTAGTCAAGGATTTGCAGTTGCAGGCTTTTCAAAGATCAAGGAAAACAAGCTGCGAAACTTTCTTCGCCAAGACGGCCTAACCCCTCTCACTTCCTTCTCCTAAAATCAAATCCATCTCTTGTTTCGACTTCATCTACATAATTTCCAGCAGGGGTTTCCCAACAAGCAGCGTCTTTCATGTTTCTAACCTCCTGCCCTTCACCCATCCCTCTCTCCAGCTGCTCCTTCATCCATCAAAGCACGTCCTGTCCTCTTGTCTGGTATAGAAACAGGAACAGGACGCTGGTTGGGGACTGGAGGGTCACAGGTCATGTCAAAGGAGCGTCACAGAGTTACTGTGTGTCAGGGTTTTGTATGTACTATGTGGCGGGGTAATAGATGGAGAGGAAAATGAGGGGGGAACGGAAGCAAAGAAGACAGAGGAGTGCAGACATGGCATGAATCACACAACTTTGTCTTCACCGCTTCTGTGAACGTATGACCCTCAGCACTCAACAGATCCTTTCCTGAATGTATGTATGTATGTATGTGTCTATGTGTGTGTGGGCTCTGGAGGGTCCTCATCTTCTTTGTTGCCTGGCAGAACATCAGACAGGGTCTGATGGGGATTTAGAGAGACTGAGGTCAAGGTCTAACAGACCCACTAACAACAACAACTTTTCCACACAGGCGGGCAGATATGCAGACAAGTACAGTAGCCGTGTTGTTCTCCCTGATTTGTGGGGTAAGAGCAGCTGGTTGTGGTCATCATTCTTTAGTTCAGCACTGAAATAATAAGCCCTTTGAGTCTTGCTGATTGTTTCTTTTATGAAATGTGGCATAAAGTAACCATGAAATAAACAGATATTGCAAAATTCTAAAAAGCAGGTCAAAATGTTTGCAAAGCACTGCACTGTGAGGTATTGTTCTCATAAACCAGCAGTAGAACATATATTTTTAAAATGTGCATATTAATTACAGTTGTATTATTAATGCAAGAACATTTTTCTATTCTTATCCTAAATCTCTCTTTTCTCAGTGAGGTTTGCTCGTACGATTGTTCCAACTCGGATTCACCAAACTCTCTAAACTGCACAAACGTGTCGGAACTCGCTGGTTTCAGCCTGGTGAACGTCACCTGTTTCTAATGAGGCGCACGTTTGTGAGATTTGGCGATTGTTGGCATAATCGACCCTAAAATTGCTACAGAAGGTCGCCTGTTCCACTCCGTTTGTGGGCGAGTTTCATTCACAAAAATGTTATGAAAGAATAAAAAGAAAAAGTCCTGCTGTCGGAAATCAGCAGACAGAAAGATAACAAGTTTAGCAGAGTAGTTTAGTAGTACTACAGGACCCGAAACACTTATATTAATAGTACAGCTGCCAACAAAGCTCCATCAGTGCAGAGCGGTACTGTGACAGTCACAGACATAAAGAGGGAATGGTATGATCTGGTGAAGAGAATATTAGTTTTGCATTAAGTTTGTTTTGGTCACATATTGTATTTCAGTTCATCTCTGTATCATATTTAAGCTCTGTGTATGGCTGGTTAAAGGTTTATAATTGGTGAATGCCACAAGTTGTCTCAAATCACTTGTTTGTGCCACTTAAGAACAAATCTGGTGGTTCTTGCATGAGGCCCATTGTATTTCCTGCAGTAAAGGTTTGCATGTTTGCTAAGCTAGCGTTTGGCTTTGAAAATGACTCCCTTATTTAGAACTGACAACAAGGCTGTGTCCGAAATCACTCCCTTGTTCACTCATCCACTCCACTAAAATGGCAGACAGTAAATATAGTGCACTATATAGTAAATAGGGAGTAATTTCAGACACAGCCAAAGAACTTTGCTTTATGGCAAACTAGTACAAGCACCTCTAATGTGATCAGCAACTGTAAACAAGATAATAAACGAAATAGTTAACTTTATGTATAAACTATTAAGGTGAAAAATACACCAAAATAAAAGGGGATGCTTGTATTAAAATACACAAAATGATTAACCTGTGTGAGATGTTACTGGTTATGGTAAAACATTTTCTTTTAAGATACAGGTAGCTAACGAGCTAGCATTGCTAGCAGTCTTTCTCCTTACAAAAAAGGCTATGGCACTTCTACTTTCTTAACAATTAATTTTGCAGGAATAATATATTTCAAGTCATATGCACAACAATTACAGTGAAGCAGTCGTTGGCAATGAAATTCTTTGTTCTCAGGCTCCCTCCAACAGTGCTCATACAAAATGTATAAAAAAGAAAATCACGCATGACAGGTTGTGCAGTAATGTAGTAAATGTATGTGTGTAATGAGAAGTTATGGACAGGTAAAAACAGGATGTATACAGGTAATGCACATATATATATTTTTTGTTTTTGCTGATGTGTGCAGGTATAAACAGGCAGTATATATATATATACAGTAGCATAAAAGTGTACCAGTGTGGTGCGAGTAAAGTATATATAGGTAACGGTAACGTGGTAACACCCAATGTAGTAGCTAAAAGACCCTGATAGCATGCTGTGCAACTTCACCATCATCCCTAGCTGTGTATGTGACATACTCCCCTATTAGCAGTAATCAAACGGTAATAACTTATAATGGTCATGAAAAGCACTCTACCTTGGCCACGGACCCCTGAGGACAGCAGCAGGAGGACACTGAGCAGGAAACACAGCATTAGCCAGAAAGATGATGATGATGAGGAAAGGAGGTGAGGAGACATGAATGGAGCCTAGACATAAATAACAATGCTATAATTATTTAATATACTTATTCGTTTTTGCAATAATTTATATTTATATAAATGTTATTTATTATATATACTGTACAGTATTCAGTTAAATAGTCTGAATTAAATAGCTCAAATACCAAGTAAAAGCAAGCCAACAAACAATGTCAAAGCCAACTAGGCAACCCAAAGCAATCAAGAAAATTAATCAGCAGCCATTTATTTTGACAATCGAGTAATCATTAAAGTAATTTTTCAAACAAACAACTTGTTCCAGCTTCTCAAATGTGAAGAACTGAATATCTTTGGGTTTTGGACTGTTGGTCGCACCAAACAAGGAATTTGAATGAACTTGCAGCATTATTCACTATATTATGATATTTGATAGACCAATCGATTAATCAAGAAAATAATCTGCAGATTAATCTATCAAGAAAATAGTAAAATAATCTGACATTGTGGATTTCTGAAAAGATTCGCTGGCTTTTGAACAGGTTTCATCAGGTGGCAGGTAAAATCTTTTAAAAAATTTTTTTATTTTGGTAAAAAGAAAAAGAAAAAAAACCTGGCACCAACAAATGTAACCTGCCACCTTTTCCCATGGGAACTCTTTTTATGGCCGACTCAGACTACAGGTGCTTCGCCGCTTGCCCCCATTACAGACCCCACAGCTAATGACACACACAGGGCTGTAATATTAACAAACACGCAGCACTTTGAGAGGCCATAAAACTAACACACCTCTGTCTGAGAAGGCCAACATTTAACAGCACGCAAAATGTACACTAAATGCCTTCAACTAATTCTGGAGGCCTTTGACTACACATACTAAATAATTAGAATATATGATGCTTATTCTCTCATGAAGAAATATTGTTTGCAACCATAGGATTATATCAAGTTGCTTGGAGCCATGACAGGCCATTGTTTCCACTCTGCCTGACCCCAGCAGTCGTAAATATTGTATTTACGACAGATGTCGGACGGACCTGCCTGCCAGAGAGGAAAGGATGAGATGAGAAGATGCATCTGCTTGCCGAGAGGACTGTGGAGTCTGCTCCTTGCCTCTTTGCCTGACCCCCTTTTCCATCTGGGTGCATGCAATTAAGTTACATAAGCAATGAAAACATAGACATGTAGTCCGCAGTTCACTTTGACTAAACAAAAATAGGATTATGATGGCGGTATTATTTCCTGGTGAGGTGGCTCTGAGGGCAGTAAAGGCACCCTCACTAAACAGTTTGAACTCCAGTGAACCTTGCAAGGACCCAGGTGGCCTCCTGATGAAGAAAACGTAATACAAATGTGCAACAACGGACTTCAGAAATCTTCAGAAATTTTATTTGGAGCTCAATGTCATATGGCTGATACTGTATATAGCTTCTTTTTAAGGTCAGGGATTTAGTGTTATACAATTGATGGCAGCATGTCCTCATTTTTATTCACATAAAGAGGCTTTAGCTGACTTTAAAATGACCATAGACAGTACGCACATATTGAGAAGTATGAAAGTTTTGCAGACACTGACTACTAAGTGATTTAGCAATTAGCCGCTAGAGAGAAACTCAACGCTGCTATTGAATAACTGCGTACATTGTTGATTATAACCGCAATGCGTAAAAAGCGAGAGCTGATTTTATTAAACAATTATTATGTAGCCTACTGACAAGTATTTTTAATGTGTATATATTTCGTAAAGAGGTGTAGCAAATGAACTGTCCCTTCCTCAGGTGGGCTATTTTACAACACTTTCCAACAATGGACGGCAACTAGACTGTCAAGCTAGCTTATTTCAGTCGTTTACCTGGGAGGACCGGATTTAGAGAGGACCGGCAGCAAAAAAAACCGTGCTCAACCACCATGTCATAACTTTTTCTCGCCTTCTCCGGGGAGCCAGAGGAGGTGACGGGTCTTACCTGGCCGTTCAGTGGGTGTCCACGTTATTCCCTCAGAGAGACTCCACACGGCATTCCTGAGCTGGGATGTCAACACGCGCCAGTTCCGCTAAACTGTGAAGCCGCAGCTCCGCACACATCAGGTTGTATCTGTGCAACTCCTCCGGGTGAAATCCGAGAACCAGGACCCTCCTGCTGCTCCCGCATGGGCGTGGTAGTCCGGAGAAAACCCTCACCGAGCAAACAAGGCCGGTACAAGTAATAATTGGCCTAATTATAATAATACACTTTATTTATAGAGCACTTGCCAAAGTGCTTCACATAGAGAAAAATGACATAAAATAACAAAGTGAATCATTAAATACATGTAGGACAAAATAAGGAGATAAAAGCATGTACAACAGTTTCTGCTTCTCTAAAATTTAAGGAAGCACACACTGAACAAATACACTGGTGTACCTGCCCCATAGGAACTTGTGGCTGCCCCGTGCCATTTATAGGATAACATCTGTGTCACTTAACTATAACATAGAACTTCAAGTCAATTTTATTTATACAGCCCAATATGACAAATCACAAATCATGGAGCTTTACAGTCTGTACAGCATAGACCTACAACACCCTCTGTCCTTCGACCCTGTGTGTGACATAGGATTGTCAAAGTATTTCTGCAGACATTAACTTTAGTGACCATACTGCACTCCATCACTGACTGCACTAATCCTCATGCTACCAGACTGGGGTAGCAGGCTCCACAGGTATACTTTTTGTCATATCTCACAAGTGCTTTATTCTATCATTCCAACTTTTCACAACTTTGTCAAGCAATTTGTTCCTAATGACTTTGTAACATTGTTTTCTGTTTTAATTTGTTCTTTTTAAAAATACCTATGCAACCCCAGTCAAAAGCACCCAATTCCACCTATGCTGTTTTGACAAATGGGTCCTAATTTAAAGTATCACACACTATCAGGGGGTGGTAGGGGCACTCTGTCGGTCATTTCGAAGGAGACACAGATTTCTTCATGTACTCTGTCTGTGAACGACCCGAAAATACTGCTCTTCCTAAGGTAAGGTGATGTTCAAAGTCAGAAATACAAATGAGCTGCAATTTACCTAAAATAATCTGTTGTTGTTTTCAGATGACATTAATTACATAACTAGAAATAAGTTAACATTTGGCTATGATGGTTGTTTCTTTTAGTTTATTCTTGGTGTCCCCAGTCGGCAGTCCTTGCATGTTAGATATGTTGGTAGGATGAGGGTTAAATCATTTCCAAACAGCAGCTGTGTTGGAACGTGACCATAGTCTGAGGCTAAACTACATGAATCTGGGCTGGCAGGTAAACCAGCTGCAGGGTTGCTAATTAAGAAGTTATTTGTTTAACTTCATTGCAGTGAGCAGAAGCATGGCAGCAAAGATACCACCTGTAAATCATAGACATCAACTTAACATTTATAAATGCACACTGCATAATAACACAGTAATATGTAGGGAAATGTGATGAGGAAGTAAGAGCATACATATTTTTATGCTCTTGAAAAGCACCCTTTTCCAGGCATAAATGTAGGCGTATTTTATAGTAGTAGTATTATTAGATTACATTAGAACCAGACTTCAAGAGACCTGCCTCTTGAAGTCTGGTTAATAGTAAGTAAACTCACTTACTACGATGTTAGCTCATGTTAAGCATGGCATCTTGACTCAAGGTAAACTGAGTAACTGGTCATCAAATGTATCTTTACGTACAACCAGGAATGCAATAAAATCTAAGTTGATAAGGAAGAAAGAGACCGATCTGATGTTTTAGTTATCACATAGATTTATTCACATTTTTCCTTCCCTTTTCACTTTATTTTCCAATGTTTTTGCAACAGTGCTGCATTTTACAGAAAATCATGACAAAAAACATTGAATAAAATTAGCACATCAGCTACATAATCACTGATTCAACTTGAAAATAGCTCTTTAAAGTCCAATCTCCTTTGACTGCTGTAACGTTAACAAGGCACATAAAGGTACATTCATGTCTCATATCTTCAAATAATGACTGGAATGACTGGAGACCATTCATTTTAGATTCAATAGTCTCCAACCCTGCAGCTAATTACTTGATTTGAATCAATGCTTTTTTTTCCAGTTAGCATTGCGACATGTCCCAATATCAAGACATACGCCATAAAATCACATTCAGACGGCTAATTTCTGCCACCAAACATGACACAATTCTGACCTTTGTAATGGCGCACATCACAGTATCTATTTAACTCTCAGGACTTTAGGTCTATTCAGGTGTCTGACTTGTGGCTCGATGTCATAGTTATTTTTTTCAATGTCACATTTGAGGCCTTTAAGATAACATAGAGCAAACGTCTAAGGCTGAAACAGTCAATTCATGAATTAGTCGACTGACAGTAAATTAGTCAGCAACTAATTTGTTAATCGATTTAAAAGCTTCTCAAACCTGAGGATTTGCGGCTTCCTTTGTCTTATGTGATAGTACCTGAAGGGTTTTGGACTGTTGGTTGGACAAAACATGCAATTTGAAGATGTATCCTTCAGGTTCAGGAAATTATTCAATGAATCAAGGAAATAAGCTGCAGATTTGTTGATACTGATAATTTGTTGCAGCCTGACAGACCTCAATGATGTATCTGTATTAAAAATTGTATGCAAAAATAAGAATCTGAGGAACTATGTTATACATCTACTATTAATCTTGTTTTTACACAAAATAACTTAGGGATGTTCTTTTCTTGAGAATCTGTCTACTTTTTCAAAGGACAGAAATAATGTAATCTGAAGTTAGGTTCTCACTACTCCCACTCTGCATTACCGGGACACTGGACACTTCAAATTCCAGTAGATTTCTCCTAAACCAAACACTTGTATCCTCATTAAATTCTGTTTCCTAACATGTGATTCTGATGGGACCTGTGCCACTTCACAGAATGCTATTAATGCTATATATATATATATATATATATCAAAGCAAGAAGACATTCCCACAGTGTGACAAGTATGTAGCAAAGAAAAATGACCCACTACAATTCAAGGTGTCAAAGTATCCCTTTAAAGCTGTAACACTCATCATACTTTGTTGACATTTAAATGTGTTAGCTACATTTTTGAAGCTCTCCTAAGGCAAAAGATCGTAACTTGTCCACAGTTAATGTGGAGCTGATAAAGAGGCCCTGGCCTGAAGACATGATGGGTGGAAGAAGGAACTGAAGAGGCAGCTCCCTCTTTTTGTGGCAGCCTGTCCCAAACATAACCAGCTCTAAAGCTTTGACGTCACTGATGGAAGACAGTCCGGACTTCATTGGCCCGTATCCTGTGATGTCAGTGCAGAGTGATTTCTTGTTCCTCATCTTCGTCATTGTATTCATCAGCAGCCGAATTCTCTCTTTCGTCTCCGTTCTGCCGCAGTAATGGCAACTCAAGCTCTGGGCTCTTATTGTTGAGCTGTCTTAATGGCAGGGTCTTATCTGATGGAAAATATCACAACATTGTCATTATCATCACTTCTTAAAGCCCCCCTCCACTCAAACATTTTGCTTAACATGACTTGACTTGGATGTTTAAGCCTCACTGTGCAGAATGATGTGCAGTTTTCATATTGATCTCCTGAAGGGGGAGAGTTTCCCTGTTCAAACCAAATCAGGTGCTGTGGCAAAAACGCCAGTCCTCCCATTCATTTAAACGGGGGTGGTGCATTTAGGCAGTGGCGTTGGGGACCGCAGGGGATGCTGGAAAAAACGCAGCGGTCCTGTGGCAAAAAGTTGAAACAGAATCAACTTTTGGAGAAGCGCAATCGAACGTCACGCTGCGATGGCCAATCACGTAAGCCAGCGATCAGACCGGAAAACGCCCAGGTGAAGAAGAACGTTGTTAACCATGTAGCATTGTAGCTTTCTGCTGTTTACCGAGCAACTGTGAAGATGTAAGAGAGACTGATCGATCGCCGCCGTGATCACCTCACATCACGTGGCGTTAATCGCCGCGCAGTCGGTTGGCGTTGCATCACTCTTCAAGTTGGTATTGGTGGTTAGTATTTCTGGCCACGTAGTGACATTCTCACACAACCCTGTGCTAATTGCCACAACAGCTGATTTGGTCTGAATTCAGCCTTAATCTGATTTTAAGATGTGTATGTACGGGCAGGATTTTCTGACATCTACTAACTAATTTGGTCAATCATGGTCCAGTATGTAACTCACACAAGTGTAATGTGGAAACCTGAAGCCTAACAATGGACTTTTCAGTAAAGTAGGAGACATCTTTTGTCCAGCAGTTAACCTTTTGCAATGAAAAATATTTGCACGGTCATAATAGATTCTGGATTTTTCAATGAGGGATAAGGAATAGGTGTAATTTTTATCATCTTTCTTTTTTGGGGGGGGGCATCATCAGACACAAGATATTATTCAAAGCAGTATGTTATTGCCAATTAAAATGTTAATAGTACAATGAACAATAACAATAAAATGAACACTTACTTTTGGAATAATATGTTTTGAGTCCAACATGCAATGAAATGCCACACAGACAGACAGCAAATCCCAGCCAATTAAGCATGCTCATTTTGTCTCCCATCAGAGCTGCTGCCAAAAGCAGAGTACACACCTCCTACAGGAAAACAAGGCATTAAAAGGAACAAAAGAAAGGTTTATTAAAGATGTAATGCTCTTTGGATAGATGAATAATGGAGACAACTTTGTGTGCCCAGATCTTTAGCAATAGCTGAGCAGATGGCCTTTCAAAGCATGTCCAATAAGACTACAGTTGTCCCAGAAACTTAAGAGTTTCTAAATTTTCAGTGATAATATTCTAGTAAAGTTATACATATAAAAATGTGTGTTTTCGCTTAGTAGCTCCCACAAATCACCAAAAGCCAACACAGCGCTCTAGCTTTGTTGACTTATTTTGACTGAGTCAAAAAGAAAATCATGCTACAAACAGAATTATTAACAGTACCTTAAAGATCCCTGATATGGACAATGTGAGGCTGGAGGTTCGGGAGACTAGCAGGAACTCTGAGAAGCCTAAACCAAAGGCCAGTAAGCCGCCGATGCTCAGTGTGAAGAGTGAATACAGGAGAGGTGAGAGCTCCGTCACCCGGAATAACTTTTCTGAGGTACTGAGGCTCAGCCCTGGAAACAAGACGGAGAGGGGAATCTACAATGATGTTTCCATGGGTTGGTTAGAGGACTTCTCCACTCATATTCCACAATTTTCAAGTCAAACAGCAAAGGTTTATTTTTGAACTTGGGGGCAACTTTAGGTGACGATACATTGGAAAAGACAGAGACAGAGTGAAGCGTGTTAGAGCTCTGGCATGCAATGTCAAGCAGTTGGATTGATGTGTGTCACAAAGTGTAAAGAAACTCTGATATACAGTATATATACAGTATACATAGAGACACAGTTGGATTAAGGTGTTGATATGGTTAAAATTCCCTTTGGTAGTGCAACTACCCTACATATTTTAATGGAACGGATCACACAGTTAAGCACTTGATTATTTGCAAATAACTCAAGTGTGAGTTTTGGGACAGACCCTATGTTGACATTTAATCGGTTTTATGAGGAAAATGACCATTGATCGGGACAGGGGAGTCTATGTAATCTGTCATTGAAATTAACATTATAGCATAATTAGGACTACACAGTTCAGTTTACTGCAGTGACAGAGCGAGGATGACAAACCACAGATTATACTCATTATACTCAAGACTACACTCACCTTCATTAAACAGGAAGAGGGGAAAGAGGCCAATGAACATGAGAGGTTGTAGGTGGTACATGGTGTCTATTGGGTTCTGAAGGCCTGGAGGAAAGTACAACATGAAGAAGAAGTTTGCAGCATGAGAAAGTGTGGTAATAAACTCTCTCATTTCTCACAGTTATGGCAAAACATAAGCACAAATTTAGATGTGCCAAATAGTAGCGTTAGAGGTTATGCTGTAATTCTTGTCTTATTCTTCTCTTAGCTGTGTGTTGCAGTTTTGATGGCAGTTTGGGGTGATTCTGAACGTCTTCCTAATTTTTGATGTGTTTTCTGTAGAGCCTCTTTCGAAAGATTCCACAGGAAACTTATCTAATTATCTATTGATTCATTCAAGGTAAGAGGATTGCCAAGAGTATTGCAAAATGTCTGAGAACTGGTGTTTACTTAAAGCTAAAATGCTGTTACACATATATTGATATCAAGTTTAATTTGTTTCTTTCAAATGTTTCATAGGAAGTCATTTGTTAAACTACTGACTTATCTCAATTCATTCATGGCCGCAGGAAGCCGATAGTCAGACTTGAATTCAGGCATTTATGTGGCTAAAATGCCCACAAGCAAAGCAACAATAACAGGACTGCTCCACATACAGTATATTCATCATTTTCAGTTTTTTTTTTTACAGTGACTCAACACTGACCCAGCTCTGCTTTCTGCATGAGGAGCTGAGTGAGGGTCCAGCGGATTCCCCCTATGAAGGACGCCAGCAGCACCATGATGAAGCCCTCCAGGTTGAACTGAGTCGACTCAAATGTAAACATAAACAGACCACTGGAGATCAGCAGGACCACCAGGACCAGGAACGGGTTCTGGTCGAAAGGGACAGAAGAGTGAGACAGTGCACATAGAGGTTGAAGAAATACTAAATATTTGTGATATTATTTGTGACTACCATACGCACGTTAAAGTATATTATATGTATTTTATTGTGTAAAGATTTTGAGTGGGCACACCTCCTCTGGCGGCCATGTTGCAATGCCTTAGTTCTCTTTTCTGTTCTTGACTGGGAACCGAATTTGCCACTAATAATGTGATCAGTTTAGCTTGTATTAGCTGCTCATAGCTTGGCTGCTTGCTAATATAATCTAGTGTTAATACAATAGCTATAGTGCAGCATAAACGTTAACTAGTTAGCTAGACTGTGCAGCCCACATATACAGCACCCTATATGTGTTTCCTGATAAGTCCTGATAATGTCCCTATATATGTTAAATTCATGCAAAAGGAGACACTGAAATTCAAATGAAAACTCACCCCATCACTCCTTATTTAAAGACTACACTCCCTCTCACTCACTCTTTGACCTTCGCGTGGGGCGGCAGTTCAGGTAAGCGTAGTTTATCTTACTCTTTAGTTCTCATCCTATGTCCATGTTAATTTAACTGAGAACTTTATTCATCCTTATTTCTTTAAGATGGCCATGTGAGACCAATTTGACTTTTTGTGTTGTCTAATCTTGTATTTGTTTTCTTTCAGATTCAACAGCCCATGTGTGTTTTGTTCTCCCTTTATGTTAAAATAAAGACGTGTTCAGAGGACGTTTCCTGGCTTAATTTCCATGCATTCTGATCCGATGCCCACAATGACAGTCAACTTTTCATTCTGAACCTCTTAATTTACATCCTCAAATTACTGAACCAACATAAGATTCTTGAACTCGGCCATGTTGTGGTTAAGATAGAGTCAGAGGTGCAACGGTTTAACTAACTTTAAGGGATTCCTTAAGTATAAGACCAAGGTAAAAAGAAGAACCTTAAATACTAAAGTGAACATTTTAAGGAAACCTTAAGGAGAAGACTTAAGGGTGTTTTGTGTAACCGATTTTATTTTAAGGACACCAAGGGAAATCTTAATGTAAGGTGTTTTGTGCATGCCGGCCCCTATGGAATCAGATTTGTGCCAATATAATCAAACAAAACATTTTTAATATCAAACAAAAATAAGAATTTGAGAGAGAATAAAACTCACAGAAGCAAACAAAATGTCACCTCAACAGTAAAACTTACAAACAAATTATTTGTGTAATGGTGTAAACTACTGGCCTTTTACTGTTTTGAACATATGTAATTTTGTTTACAGCTCCGTCTGCTTTTCTCTCTGGCTGATCAGACTTTATCCTTCACTGTCGGCTTTGCGGTTATGCTGCCAGATCTCTCATTTGCGCTGCCCGACTTTTTGACGGCCCTGTTATTTAGAGCCATTAGCAGGTCCACACAGCAGGAAATAGTATCCTATAGTAATATAATCTTTGCCAATCCTTGCTCTGTGGAACTATAATGATTTCAATCAGGGCAGAAGTAGGATCTATTAAACTAGGGTTCTAGTGGTTCTTTAATGCTCGGTGGTGATGTCATCTAGTGTTTGCTGTAAGTGTGGCAACCAGCAGTAGAAATGGAGTTCATCATAGCTAGATGAGCTCCCCCACTATAACACTTGAATCCCCCGTTGAATAAGCGTACTCAGAGATGGAAAAGACTAAATGACCCAAGGCCCTTTTCAGTACCGAGCAAGCTGTTAATCAATGAATGTACAGTACCTATCTGAGCTCAGTTTTAATGAAGAGTGAGTGGAGTGAATGTAAAATTAATTTTACTGAGCACAATGAGAAAACCGCAAGGTTCAGAGTTAGACTGAAATAGATTTTGTTGTTAATCAGCAAAGCTATTAACTGCTTATTTCATGGTCATTCACAGACTTCATGCATTTCCTCAAAGTTGCTGAACAACTACTTTTTGTAGGACTGTAAAAGCCAGAAAACAGAGCACAAGCATTTCCTCCAGCATGCACACAGAGTATGTATGCTAACTGCACTTCATGCGCTAATTCTGTCAGTATGACAAGTGAACATAAATCAGGTAGAAACGATTCTATCATTCAGCGATGATAGAATCGTTTCTTTCTTGGTTTAGTTTGGACATTGTGTGGTCAAATGCATGATTTCCACAAATGTTTGAAGTTGACAAAAAAAAAAAAAGGTCACTCACCGGCTCCTCTAGTTTAAAGACCAGGGAGAAAAAGAGGATAAAGAGCACTGCTGAAGACTTGGTCATGGTGTACCTTGAATGACAAAATAAGAGCCACACAATAGGATAGAACATTCCAATAACTGGGTAAATACTGATAACCTGAAGTTTGTCAGCTCATATTGATCTTCTATTAAAAAAGCCCAAGCCACAAACTTACAAACTAATGGTGATGAAGAGGAAGCTCCAGTTGGAAAGTCCTATATCCAGTGCTGTTGCCAAGGCTGGGTAAGAGGGAATTTAGGACTTTCAGAAGACAAAGAACTTGCAAACAATGATGTTCTTGTATCACTATGTTGAAACTATTTTTGTGAATAAGAAGGTAGTATATAAAAACAAACACATGCTTTGTAATAGCTCACATTTAACTGAACAACACTACTAATACTAATTTTAGGGTTTAAGATGCATGGGATATTTTTGACGGGCATGTTACTGATTAAAGACAAAACACAAAATGGGTAATCCCCACAAAAAACAAAAAAACATTAGCTTTAATATATAAAGCAAATCTGCCTTATTTATGAAGGTTAATTGCTGTACCCCCCCAGGTGTGATGTAATATTGGTATCTTATCTTGGTGTATGGACTTCAGTCAGTAGTATGCAGCAGTATTCTTTACGGAAAGCTTAGTCATGATAAGAGCTGACCATTAGTCCCTTTTCCAGTTCTCTGAATACTTTGTGCTGCCTTCTGAACAGTTAGGTAAAACTCTCAACACTCCACTAAAGTCTCACCTGTGGGAGCCACTTTACGGAGGTAATCTCTCCAGCCCAGAATGATGCGGGGCTTCCCTGTCCAGCCCTGCATGGCCCGCCGCGTCAGGGCCGACAGGCAGAAGTTGATGGTGAGGTGCACTAACGTCATGAAAAGGGGGTAGTGGAAGCCCTGAGAGAGAAACGGACAGGGTCATCTAGGACGGCCTTGTTGAGGTAGATCGTCCAGTCAGTGTCTCAGGGTCCTGAACCCTGAGAGATTACATATTTAAGAACTCCTCCAAGAGAAAAACACTACATAAGTTAACCTGGGTCTCAAGACAACAAAAGGAGAAATTCAGCTTTGATGATTTTCATTAATGATCCCAAATGAAACCCTGCATGTCCTGTGTAGAGGAACAGTCTTATTGCTGCTTAACTTACCTTCATGAGCCATTTGTTGTAGAATGTGATGCCTATAGAGAAGACATAGTAAAGGAGGACTAATCCAACAGTGCGAAGCCCCCGGCAAAGGAACTGGACAGGGCACGCCATGCAGGGCTGCCAGGATCAGCTGTTCAGAAAAGAAAGCTACTGTAGACAAGTAATCTCCAAACTGAATCCGCACCCCTTCCTAACACCCATAGCGGGTTGCTTTAAGAGAGGGGTAGAGACAGCGTGTGGGAGAGAAGGAGGGGAGATGGAAACAAGGTTAGGGTTTGTTTAAATTACAGCTGAACAAGTAGCTACATAGTTAGTTATATCAGAATTATAAATAAGCCTGCTGCAACGTTAGCTTAATGGCAACATTAGTGTTATCCTAGCCCAAGTTTGACAACAAACCACGTCAGCTAAATAGCGCGGTTAAGCCACTATTAAGATACCATGTTATCCACAGCAAGCCAACAGATTATAAAACAGGAACGGAGTTAGTTCCCTATTATTAATTAGACAGCCTCGGCTAATATTAGTTAGCTTATGAACTCCCCAGCTGCTAAGGGGACGTTGGCACTCACCATATGGTTGTTTGGCTAAGTTTGACAGGTCCAGTTGTTCCCTGTGTTAACTAAGTTAGCTTATAACGTTACCCCATTAACCGTTAGTTGACACTAGCTTGCAGGTATTGTTGATATAGGTTAATTAGCCAAGTCGATACAAAAATAAATAAACAGTTATTTCTTAACGTAGAGAATACGCTCCGTTTGCTTTAAACAGCATCACTGCTGCAACTAGTGACAGTAGGCTCCACCCACATACTGAACTGCATTGATCAATCTATCCATCAACAGTGGCCGTGTTTGTTTCTCATTTAAAAGTCGCATGCATTATGACCCAAGACCTTGCTTGAATCAGTGTGAACCATTATTTAATTCGGCATCAACATAGCCCGCCAAGAAGTGGTATGATTTAATAGATTTTGACTTTGTCGTTTTGGTTGCCAGTGCTCGCTACACGCATACACGCGCGGACTTAGCTAGCAAAATGACAAAGTAGCTAAGCGGGGATCCACTCACACACGGATAATTTAAATTGTCATCTTTTTCAATTGAGTTTGGCCTTTGCCAGCAGCAAACAAAACGGCAGAGAAAAGCTGCTATTAAAGAAACCTACCGTCAGAAAAGTTGTCTATATGGCTGAGCAACATGTGCAAACTTTGTGGTGTAACATTATGCTGATCATTACCATTACTCGGGGGACAACAGAGTTGAAGGAAAATAACCGCTAGGGGCAGTATTTCCTATAGGAAACGTTTTTTTCTCCTCGAATCACTTCCACAGTTGAGTAAACAGAGGCGGAAGTCTACAGAGACTTGTGTTGTGATCCTGCGCTCAGCTAAAAGGTAACGCTTTTTGCTCGAAATTGTGTTTAACTTAACTAACACATTTAATGTAACGTGAACATATATGTTACTGTTCAGCGACAAGGTGCTTGTAATGCTCGCAAGTTAAACCGATCTATCTGTGTGTTTTCAGCAGAATGGCGGACGAGGAGGACGAGACTGGCTTCGACGAGGAGGTGGAGGACGGACCAGGCGGCGTAGATGTCGGCCACGGGAAGAGGAAGAGGCTCTTCTCCAAGGAGCTCCGGTGTATGATGTACGGATTTGGAGACGACCAGAACCCGTACACGGAATCTGTGGATATTCTGGAGGACCTGGTGATCGAGTTTATCACGGAAATGACCCACAAAGCTATGTCTATCGGACGTCAGGGCCGCGTGCAGGTGGAGGACATCGTTTTCCTAATTCGCAAGGACCCCAGGAAGTTCGCCAGAGTCAAAGACCTACTGACCATGAACGAAGAGCTGAAGAGAGCCCGGAAGGCTTTCGACGAAGCGAATTATGGCTCATAACCTGACCATGGTTGGGACAATCATTCACCTACATCTAATTTGGGGGCTCATTTCTTTTTAATTGCTGTTTAACTGAATTGTTTTCTTGAGGAGTTTGTTTAGACTTGAATTGCTGTCCAAAATCAGTGTTTTTTGTGACATTATTTTGTGTACATTATTTTATATGGTGGTATGACAGTGATGAGCAATGGCAAAGTGTTTTACAGATGCCTGATGCCATGCAGGGACTGTTTAAATAAAGTAACTTACACATTGTCTTAACATGCCCAGTCATTAATGCTAATTTGAGTACCAGAACACCCAGAAGCAGGGCTGCCGACATCAGGGGTACACCAGGGGAAAACCGGGTCAGTTGTCCTGGGCCCTGGGTCAAGGGAGGGTCCAGAAGGGCCCTCTAACCTTTAAATAATCTGCTGGAATAATTTGTCGGGGGGCCTTTGGAGATCATCTTGTCCTGGGCACGAGCAAGACACGGCGGGCCTGCCCAGAAGAGACTGTTCCTTAGATCTCGACAGTGACATTTATGGCTCAATATCACAAATCAACGGAAGCTTCAAAATGGCAGTATCATGCTGCACTCACTACAACAGCCAACTCAGTTGCATCATCAAACCATAGCTCTTAAAATGTTACACGACCCCAGAAAATGTGCAACCACAGTGTCTACCTCAACTTGGTATAGTTTTATTAGAGCTGCAGCGATTAGTGGATGGTCAGAAAATTGATTAATTGTTTTGAGTCATTTAAAGACAAAATAATGCTGGTTTCCTTAGTCTTCTATGGCTGGAAACTGGATATTTGGGGTGTTTGGAGTGTTAGTTGGACAAAACAAGACGGTTAAAGATGTTACCTTTGAATAAAAGTTTGATCAGTGCCCCTGGTATATAATGAATTAATGGTGGAATTTATGTGTCCTCTCCAGGTGTGTGGACCCCTAAAAGAGGGGACTACCTTGCACCCCACTTGTGACAGCATTTACCCCAGTCAATACTTTGAAAGTCTGCAGTATGTTGATCACAAGACAAAACTGGCTGCCGTTCAAACAAAATGGACAAAAAGAAGAAACAAACAGATTTTATTGATATTCCTCAAAACAAAATTTTTTACACAGACCATAAATATGACGGACCAACTGCAAGTGAGCATGTGTTAGTTCATTTATTCTGTTCAAGCAAATTACTTCTTTGTACAGTGAAGTGATTTAATTAATTGGTCTAAGCAGCAGCTAACAGGCTGCCGTCCTATCTAGACTGCATCTAGATCAGAGCTTTACTGGTAGGTGGGGGGGGGTCGCTGATGACATGCGCCTTTTAACGCCATGCATACTGCAAAAAGTGTGTGCAGTGTTTCCCCATTGCAGCCTTGCCGTCCTGTCACGGGGTACAGTGTCAGCGCAGCATCCACGGGCTGTCTGCATTCACAAGCGAGCTGGGGAAGAGTGTAGCCCCCCCCCGCCGGGCGCCTTAGCTGTCTGTTGAGGATGTCTATAAGGATGGAGAAGAGAGGCAGTGAACCAGTGGGACAGGAGGGATGAGATGAAGTGTAGGGGGGGTGTTTGGGTAGGTCAATGAGGGGTCAGATGCGTTCTGAATGGGGGTTCACACGGGAATGTCCATGAGTCTTTCTGGTTTTACTGCACATTCTCCATCATCTTGAGGAATTCTGGAAAAGAAAAGAGATGAAAAGTATTAGTTATCATCAGCATCAGCAGCAGCAGCAGCAATCTTAATTAACTCCACAAACTGCAAATGAACGAGTGTTTCTCAACTTCTCATGAGTAGTCCAGCTAAAGCATGTTTTTTTTCTTTTTTCATTTGATTATTAGAGGCTTAGAGGCTGCTATTCATTCATTTACAGAATATACAAAAATACAACCAAGTAGCCAACATCAAGGTCACTAAAACCCAACCATACTACTACCACATATGCACAAAAGAAATATAGGAATACTCTAAGGCTGCTATAAAATATTTAAAACTCACAAGCGTTTTTTACGTGTTTACATTGACACATTCATCATCATCATGCACGTACCGTCAAAGTCCAGCATGCCGTCGGCGTTTTTGTCTCCATCCTTCAGCAGCTCATCAATCTCGTCCTCTGAGATGGACTCGCCGGTGCTGCGGATGATGAGTGCGAACTCCTCTCTGTCGATGTAGCCGTCGCCGTTCCTGCGCAAAAGACAATAATGCGTGGGATTGTAAACATAAACACAAATTTACATAAGAAAATAAAACAATGCCTTCAGAAAACGAGTACAGCATACTAACTGGACCACACTCTATACGGTAATAGTGTGAACGTACTTGTCGAACACACGGAAGCACTCTGCCAACTCTTCCTCGCTCTTGCCGGCCTGGTCCTCCTTTAGCAGCCTCACCATCATGACCAAGAACTCCTCGAAGTCGATGGTACCGCTACCTGAGGGTAATAAAAAAACCACATAACTGATTAACAAATGGTCAGCCCGACAAAAGGCCCAATGTCCTGCGCTCCTCGTTGGACGCGGCAGTGCGCTCGTCTTTGCGCACAATTTTACGCATTTACCACTGTAAAAAGACACTCTGTAGTTAAGTGAGTCGCGATCTCTATAATGTAATCATGTATATAATTTAAAGCAAAACACAGGAGAATATCGTCTGTTTAGAAAACAAACTCATGCTGGTGGGACATTTAGGAATACTCTCTCTTTGCGCATCTGCGCCTAAACCTCCCCGAACCAACGTCTAATCACAGAAGGTTCTGAAATCATGTTAGATACAGTTACTTTGTTTATCTGAGCTGATGTGGAATACCTATAAAGTATCGGAGTAGTGTATTGCTTATGCGTAAAAACATTCATTGCGCACCGTGTTGCTATCAGAGATACATTGGATTATCCGCTGCTCACCGTCCTCATCGACCTCCTCGATGATCTCATCCAACTCCTCTCTTGTCGGGTTCTGGCCCAGCATCCTCATCACGGTACCCAGCTCCTTGGTGCTGATGTCACCGCCACCGTCGGTGTCGAACATGTCGAAGGCGGCCTTGAACTCTGGAGAAATCCGAGTTGAAAAAATGTGGTTCGTTTCTCAAAAATGGGCAAATTTGTATTCCCTGCTTGGCTGTTCCTATTACCCGTGAGCAGTAATTCATTGCAGCGGGACATTTGCGCCGCAGTAACACATTCTATCACCACTGGGGCACTGCGCTAATCATCATGTCTGCTTATTCTGACAGAAAAATAATAGCAGGTGGAAGTATATTGATATTTAGAGGTGTGATAATACAACTAGGCTGCTTATAATTTGATTAGTTGCCTAAATTACATTACTGGTTCCTGGGCAGGGTAACGGACATTACTGAAGTAACGCGTTACTGTAGCCCGTACTCACCAGCCAGCATTTCCTCGCTCAGGTAGGAGCGGGCCTCTTGTTGAGCGTCAGTCTGGAAGGAAACAGGGGCCACTCTGTCACTTCATCATTCACTACAGGCTTCATTCACTCTTTATTGATCATTCCAGTTAAAGCCCTGTACACTGAGCCTATAGCTTTAAGGCCAAATTGTAATTGTCACATGATGGCGGCAGCAGCGTTTTTCATGCCATAAACGCTGCTCCTGTGATTCATTTTAAAAAAAGAATATTACTAAAAACACTGTAAATGTTTAAAATATCATCAACGTCTTTAAATCCAAACTATGATGATGCAGCGGGACAGTAAAAATACAATTACGCACAGTACAGAATATTATAGGAATATTCTAGAGATATTGTATTTTGACGTTACTATATGATTAGTGTTTGTGATAACAACATGCTTTCATAAGTCATGTGTTGCAGTGGCTGCGTCTCAAAAGGATTATTGAGCATGGTGAAAATGAGTCCGGCTATTTCAGGATCGACACATTAGGCTCGCTGTATATGGCCAGCAGACATCCAATCCCTGGGAATTTGTCCTGGAAGCAGAATCCGCACCTTCTCAGCTGACACCTACCCAGCTCCCAGTTAGCTCCGCATCTTAACTTTCTACCAAGATCAGTAATATCTGTACAATAGATAACTGATGAAAATACGAATCTTGCATTTGTTAAGAACTCTTTTAAAATAAACTACAAATCATTCCTTCTAAAAAATGCAGTATTTAGGGGAAAAAAGGTCAAATTTAGCTATTTTAGGGGAAGTCAACTGCTAAACATCCAAACCTTATCAACAGAAAGAAACATGCTTCTCAACAACTCAGTCGACTGGACTTCCACATGCGTTTATTACTCACTAAATCACAAAATCTCCAATTCACACGCTCTTATTATTATGGGTTAATAACTAGCCTAATGACTGGTTGACCGACCAACTTGGAACAGTTTTACGGGTCATTTGCACAATTGATTGGTCTTACCATGTTTGTGGATTAGCTTTCCCCCCCCAAATATCCAAGGAAAAAAGAAAAGCCCAAAGGAGTGGTCAATCCGTGTGCACCCCAACAGAGAGACTAGACGTCAAGTGAAGGTTCAGACACACTTTAAACGGGACAGCCAGGTCCCGCCCCCTGCCTCTCACAGGCCTCCAGATTTAGTATCGTGAACTTTTAGGGTTCTGGGGCCACAGCAAGCCAATCACACTTTAGAGAGGAAAGATCTTGTCTCTTGAAGTCGCAGGGTTAAGAATGTAAAAGGGGTAAACTCTGAGTTTTGAGCACTTTTGTGATCTAGGTCAAGGTAGACAAATCTACAGGACAGGATGGAGATGCAAAATGAGTGATGCAAAGAATAAAATGCAAAAGATGCAGAGCACATTTCACTGTGTCCGTCACCTGGTTTGTTAAAACTGGGATTATCAGAGGATGTAAGAAAGAGCTGTGACATACTGTAAAAGAATTCATACTGAAAAGCAAAATACACTTAAAAAATCTAATTAATGCATTAGGTTACTCCCTAGAAATGGCCCCATAGTGGCTTTCAGTGATCTCCTAAAATAACGAAAGTAAAATGTAACTAAAACTCAAAAAGAAATAACAGTAAAACTAAAGATCTTGCAGCTCGTCAGTGCACACTGTTGATTTCTGTTTAGGCCTCGTCAATATAAGACTGGATGAGAAGGGGAGTCAAAGGTTTTAAAGTAGGTTATGGGTTTTGTGATGATGCCTTTTCAATCTGGGCATGAAACTCAAAACCACTCAAGAAAAATGAGCCCCCACCCCCCTCCCTGCCTCCACTCCTTTAGCCGTGCCCTGAATAGCAGGCAGATTTTAGGCTGAGAGACGACAGGGACGCGAGGCAAGCACCCGCACATCCCTATGCCTGATAAACACAACCTGATGCTCCTTATATGGTGGACGGTTCCTGAGGGGAGGGCCCGAGGTGAGCGACAGGAGAGGAGGATAGGATGCTGAGGAGGGGAGCAGCCACGAAGAAAGGGGAGGGATGTTGCTTTTGAGAAATGGTGGGGGGCTTGCAGGCTATATACCCAGAGAGAGACCTGCATTTTCCAAAGGGAGAATGAAGTAATCTGCTCTGCGACTGCCGCTCGCCTCTAATGACTGCTCGGCTTCACCTCTCACGCTGGGGATGAGCCACTGGGGGCATTGATTTCTGTGCTGCTGGGAGACCGCTGGGAGTTACCACAGACTTAGGCGGAGAACAAATTGGAAGAGATCAGTTTAAACCAGATAACTAAATGTTTCCTCAGATATGACAGTTGTCTAATGTTGAATGAGACAGGGTATACAGTTGGTATATGGCACTATCTATGCAAACAGAGGTATTTCAAAATGCAGCGTGGAAGCTAGTTTGAAGTTGGGGCTGGAATAGGGAGATAAGACAAGTTGTAGTTGAACAAATGTGTGTGTGTGTGTGTGAGTGTGTGTGTGTGTGTGTGTGTGTGTAAAGGGAGGATGTTGGTGGTGGTGTCAAAAGTGCCTGTGCTTGCGTGTCAGTGTGTGTGATCAAGCGTGGTCGTGCATGTGTGAACATCTGAGGAACTTAAAGCCGGACACACCGTGGTAATCTGGAAGTCCCAGAAAGGCCACGGAGAGATTAACAAAAGAACGAAACAGACAAAAGTCAGACATGCACGGCAGAATAATTTGCAAAGATGAACAAGGAGAAAGTAGATTTATTTAGACAGCACAGAACAGGGTGGAGGAGATATTTTATTTTGAGGAGGTGGAGGAGGAGGAGGAGGAGGAGGATGGTGGGGGTTAAAGCTAGGAGGTGTAGCATTTCTGGAGAAACAGCAGCTGAAGGGGACAGCTGGGTGGCCAGCTCAAAAAGGCGATCAGGGGAAGGTTCCTTCGTCTTAAAAGGTTTGAACGGATATTTATAGATATCCTCACCGAGCCGCTGGGTTTCATATGAGAAGGGGAAGGGGAGTGAGGGATCAGGTATTTCACTTGTATGCATTTTGACGTCAACTACATCATATTCATAATTATACAGGGTTTAGAGTTTGCTCTGAGCAGATTTTCATCAGACAGCATGCTATATATTCTCTCTGAGGAAGGGTCTCCAAGGAATGTCGAGCTGGTCTCTTTACTGGACGTTCTCCATCATCTTCAGAAATTCTGGAGAGAAAGAGAGGGCAACAGGCAATTACCCAACCCACCATCGATCCATCAGACTGATCAGTGACTGACTGAACAGATGAACAAATTAGTCAGCTCACAAGCTCAGCCCCGTGTGTAGGCAAAGCCTGTGCGTGAGGTTACTGGATTCAAGTCGAATCACGGAGAACATGTGATTGTAATGCATGCATGCCGTACATGATGAGCAATTCTTCATCCCTGTCTCTCCATGTCTGCTTGTTTTAACTGTAATCATTTAAAAAAAGGACTAACATTTCTTTGTCTGCTCTATTCATGTGCTCACAGACTCAAGTATTACTTTCATCCACATGTTAAAATGCCTCATATGTATTTATATACATAAGCACTTCAGGTCCATATATTGTGAGGAAACTGGTATTGGATTTAAGGTTAATGAAAGGGAAAGGAAACATAATATTTCTACATTTTAACAGCACAGAGAGTTCTTTTATATATTATATAAATTATCAAGATTTCGGTATCTGAGATTTGATGGGTTTACCCTCCACCCCATCCCTGATTACTATCAGAGGCATGTTGTATTTACATTAAATAATCTTAGTCCACCAAACAAATATGGGTTGACAGGGAGTGATGTGAAGGAATACTTCAGCATTTTGGGAAACATGCTTATTGGCTTTCTCACCAAGAGTTAGATGAGAAGATGAGAGATTGATACCACTGAAAGCATACACATAGTGTATGTATATATATCAATTTTTGTAATCTGGTATTTTCTTTTGTTATGGTGTGGTGTTGCTGTATCTGTATTAGTAATTTTTTAAAGATATTTTCTTTAAAAAAAGAGAGAGAGAGAGAGCTACCACTCTTATATCAGACCGTCATATTGTACATTTTTATAATAATTCATCATTCATTCTATTTTCTATTTATGCTTCTTGACATGCAGTACTTTCTTTATATTTTCTACTTACTATGTTTATTGTTATGCACCAATATACCAAGGCAAATTCCTTGTTTGTGAAAACCTACTTGGTAATAAACCTGATTCTGATTCTGATTGATTATTAAGCTGGAGCCAGCAGCTGGTTAGCTTAGCTTAGCATACATTCTGGAAACAGGGGGAAACAGCCAGCCTGGCTCTGTTCACAAAATCCTCCTACCAGCACCTCTAAAGTTCACTAACTAACACGTTATATCCTGTTTGTTTAATTCGTACAAAAGCCAAAGTGTGAAACATTCACCATTTTACAGGGGTTTATGTGCCAGGCTATTTCCTGGCTGGGCAGAGCGAATTCCTGGAGTCACTGTGAAGCTGCAGTGGAGACTCCAGGAAGCCACAACAACGCTTTTAGAGCCAAGCTAGCTGTTTCCCTGTTTCTTTATGGCTCCAGCTTCATACTGAACGGACAGATGTGAGAGCTGTATCGATCTCCTCATCTAACTCTCAAAAAGAAAGAGAATAAGTGTATGACCCAAAATGTCAAACTATTCCTTTAGACATGAGCGTCCATTACAGACAATGCCTCTCATGATCAAATATGACATGTATTTTACTGTAACCTTCTACTCATACAGCTGACACTGCCTCCCTCGTATAAAAAATTTTTTTTTTAAATATTCCTCCCTTTGCTATACATTATGGAAGACACTACGTAGCCCACAGGAGTGACTTGCTCTATATTTGGCATAATCTTACCATCAAAATCAAGCTTTCCATCTTTGTTTGTGTCCGATTCCCCGAACATCTCATCAATATCTTCCTCTCCGACTGGTTCTCCGGTGAGATGGAGGATTTCTCCAAACTCTTCCCGGTCAATGAAACCATCTCCATTCCTGTAGATAAAAAAGAAATATCAAATTTGAATCTCTCGCCTCCCTGTTCTCTTACATCTACACCCTAACACACACTGCAGATACTCATGAAAAAGTCTGCTTTGGATGGACAATTGGATGTACGTTATCCGATGTATTGTCAGTACAGGCTGTGGGTGTAGTATCGCGTAAGATTTACAGATAAAGTTGCTTTGTTGATACGCTACGTTTTCAAAGTGTTAAATGAATCTGCAGGCCAGAAAAATGTTGCCTGATTCTAAAGTATTTTAATTTATAGGCTTTTCAATTTAGCCACAGCAGAACATGAAAATCTCGAATGCAGCAACATGTGGTGTTTGCGTTTGTCTTTCTGTTAGTACTGGGTGTCATACTTGTCAAAAATACGGAAGCATTCTGAAAGCTCTTCTTCACTCTTTCCAGCCTGGTCCTCCTTTAACTGTTGCACCATCATGACCAAGAATTCCTCAAAGTCGATGGTACCGCTGCCTGAGGAGAGGGGAGGCGACTAAGTGAGGAGGGAGAGGGCAGGAACAAAGTGAAAGGTGAGGTGGAGTCCCAGCTCCACTGTTTGAAACTATTTTTTGTTTGTTTGTTTTTAACAATCATCTTATTTCTTGCCACTTTCCTGTCTTGTCTACTTCTCTTGTGATTTTCTATTTGTTATCACTACATTTAGTATTCCCCAAATGGCCTTTGATAACTCTTAGTTAAAGGGGCACTCCACCAAACAGCTGCATAACGTCTTCTGTAGCTCTGGAGGGAGCATTTGGAGGCTGAAAATAACCCAGATGATGTCATCAGGGTTATCTTGAGTAAGGCTTGAAACTTCATATAGACTGCTGCAGGGATGACGTATTTTTGTAGGCCGACCCTGAAGTTAGCATCGCCCTGGTTCCCTCGACAAAAAGCCAATGGGATTTTTCCTTTGGATTTTGGATTATACCAGAAAATAAGTTCTGTGGCAAACAAGATTTTATGATACATGTTTTGTTCAGCAAGATAATCTTCACAAATAAACACCACTTTTACTTTTTATTAAGCATAAGTGAAATAGATAAAGTTTTATGGAAGTACAATACTAAATTGCTGGAGTACCTCTTTAATGACACAGCTTAATCTTATGGCTTTCCAGTTGTATTGAACTGGAGACACAGTGAGTGGAGGAATGAGTAATTCTGCCTCCTCTGTATGGAAAAAAGCACACAAAGGAAAGCTAAAGAACCAGGGAACAAAAAAAAAATTAAAGTAAGCAGCTTGATCCCGTCATTCAAAATCATCCTTAAATGTCTAAGCATTAGGATGCAAGATCTGTTATCCTGTTTCTATTTGCTGATCACACACTGATCTCACCGTCCTCATCGACCTCCTCAATGATGGCATCCAACTCCTCCCTTGATGGGTTCTGGCCCAGCATCCGCATCACGGTACCCAACTCCTTGGTGCTGATGTCACCGCCACCGTCGGTGTCGAACATGTCGAAGGCGGCCTTGAACTCTGGGCAAGAGAAGGAAATTGTTCAAGTTTGAATTGAAACTAGCAAGACAAAATCAAGGGGAAAATAATTTCTGGATCTTGTGCTTGAATGTTACATTTTGGATGGTTATGACAGCTCAGAATGGCTCATTTACTGTAGTCTGAAAAAGTGGCAATATATGATTCATGTACTACACAATATAAAAGGCCAAAGGGAACAAAAATCAGTTAACTGGTGCAATTTCCGAGAACAATTTTCATAAAACCCTTTCCAGCTGCTAGTTCAGAACGAACGACTTGCCATTTATACATAGAACCAGATTAAATCAGAATCATTACACACAGCAGGAGGCTCAGATGGAGATCAGTGGATTAACCTCATTGTATAATTCACTTATGGATTCCTGTCGTGAAATTATACAGACCTGCAATCATCTCCTCAGTCAGGAAGGAGCGGGCATCGCTTTGGGCGTCAGTGGGCTGAAGAGAGGCGGATGAAGAAAGGTGCGAAGGGCAGTGGTGGAAGAATGAAAAGAGAGGTAAGGCAGAGAGAGAGAAGTTATCATTTCTGTCAGCTGCATGAACCTGCAACCAGGCAAATCTTTGGGCCCCTTCCAATAGTTGCAATGACAGCTATAAATTCCCTTAAACCTCCCATAAAGGCTATACAGTGTATCGCTGCTGCCTCAAAACTCCCCTAAGAGGGGCCCCTTCTAGGAGCAGCGGGACGATCAGGAGAAAGCAGGCCTGGTCTACATAACTTACTGACAGACAGACACTGACTGGACTGACAGAAACCTATCTTACCAAAGCAGAATGACAGATGATTAGTAATAAATATACAACAATATGCAAATATCAACAATCATATCAAATATAATATAATAAAGGCATTAGATAACAATTACATTCAATTCAACTCATGACCATACTGGGCCCCAAATGGGCTTCTTTGCCTGGGGCCCCCCAGAGACTACGATCGCCACCGCCTGCAGCTGTGTAATGATGTCACTGAACATGTATGGTCAATACCAGATCAGGATGTAAGGAGAGATTTTGGCAGATTTTGCTCAGGAAGTTTTTTGCCCATTTCCTACACTTCCTGTACTGTAGATTACTTAGATACTGGTGACCACTTTTCGAGGAATACTAAAGTGTTTTTGTTGTGTTTTGCTATCTTGCAGGCAGCCAACTTCAAGTTGCAAAGTTGCAAGTTGAATTTTGTTTGACTAATTCATAACAATTAAATTCAATTTAATTTATTATTTGTCCCAAGTGGGCAATTAAACATCATACCTGCTTTTGCGTTGCATTACAAGGTTGGCATCATTCTATTGTTGTGATTAATTACCAACTTCAAAGAGGTTTCTGGTTTTTACAAACAGATTTTCATACTGATTCAAATAAATGGAAATCAATACTTGCCTGTAAAGTAAAAAAAAAACACTTTAAAAATCTAATAAAAAACCCAACATACTTTGGACAATCGTTAGTGGTATATAAATTATGCTTGAGTTGTAGTAAATATGTGGTTGTAGTACATTAGTTGGTTACTTATTTTATCTGTTCTTTTATTTTTATCCATTATTTTATCTTTACTTTTAACTGTTTTATTCCTTATTCTTTTGTATTCCTTATTTTGTATTTGAAGTTTCTGTTTATCAGTCCTTGTTTGTGAAGCACTTTGTAACAGTAGTTTTGAAAGGTGCTATATAAATAAAATTATTATCATTATGTGCTGAAACATATATTTTTGCTCCTTCAGTGGTACGCTCTGGCCACTCGATCTCCCTATAGTTAAGCCCTGTTGCTTCATGGAGCCAGATATAAAAACCAAAAGAGAAACCTAAAGCCGGAGACAGAAGTATCATTGACAAAGTGACTGCCAAGGATTGGAAATAGCCTTAAGTCAGGTACGAAGTCATGTTTAATCCTCTGCCAGCTGTCTGCACTTAATGATGGCTCTTAAAGGGGAACATTTAGGACTTTCATATATATATATCAAGAAGACGTGGGAGATGCAGAATGTTGAGGTTTTATGCTGAAACTAGTTTTAATCTCTGCTGTTCCAGTCGGATCCAACCTATCCTGCATATCCTTCCCACTAGCAGTTGTTCTCCCAGACTTACCATCTTTCCAGTTTGTTCTTATATCCAGACTTTATGCCTGATGACATGAGTCAGTTATCTACACTTGAACTGTAGGCCGCACATCCAATGGGAATCTTTCTCAAAAGTGCTCTATCCCTGTTGGCTTGACAGAATATATCATAATGTATGGAAGTTCACACAAACCCACTCATTAGTCCACTTTAAAGCTATTTTTAAGGTGACACTTGGAGAGGATTTGAGAGGGATTTTCTCAAGGTGAATGTCCTAAGTTAGGACACACAGACAAGGCAGCATGTCTTCTCACTTTACTCAGCTGTGTACTTTCTATTTTTAGTATCGCTCCCTCCAACCTAAATATCAATCATATTGAGTTTAGTAACAAAGTGATGGAGCACAAAAGCGGAATAAAATCACATCAGTCTGTGAACAAACGAAGCAAAGAGGAGTTACAGAAGGTGAACATGTCAACAGAAGTTTCCAGCAGCAGGTCACCAGTCAGGAAGTTTCATTCAACATTATAAAAACCAAAGTATTTGCCCCAAAAGCTTCAGGAATTCCAAGAGATAAAACACCACTTGTAAAGAAATCCAGCTGATAACCCAGCTGTGCTGCAGATGAGGACTTGCTGGGTGGCTGTGGGTGGAGCAGAAGAAGTTTGTTTTTGCTTCGGATAATATTCTCCATCTTCTGTTATCTGGCTTTTCTCCTCATCAGTTGAAAACAAAAGCAAATCCTCAAAGATTCATTAAGACTAAATTTCCTTCTCCTTGGTTTCTTACCATGGCGGCCGGCTGTGCTGAACAACACACACCAGTAAAAACGACAGACGTCTGGGAAAGAAAGTCTCCCTACTACACAGTCCAGGTTGCACTGTGGCGTTACTCCCCTCCATAAGTACCCTCTCATCCCACTACACTTTTACTGAAAATGATCAGGATTGGGCAAGAGGCCCCCTCCTCAGACAAGACACAGCCAATCAAATCCAACTTTAGTTTGTGCCCTCTTACAATCTCCTGATGGACACCCCCTTGTGTGGTACACTCTCTAATCCCCCATATTTAGATAACAGACAAGCTCGGTGACATTTATAAAAAAAAAAAAGAAAACACTGCGCAGGCATCAGGCAGCTGGAGGTTATTTTGGCAGAGGATCAACTGAGCATCTCAGTGCAGATGGACACTTGATTTCACATACTGGACAAGAACCAGAGTGCATGCATGCTCACACACATCACAAGCACAAACATACACACACAGATTAACACCTTCCTGCACGCACAGATTCTGTACCTCTTTCACAGTGTCAGTTAACCCATCTATCCGCCTGTCTCCCTGTCCTCACTGCCGCCCACTTGCCCTTGCACTTATGACATCTGTAACTTAAGAGGCGTGCAAACGGACTTGTGATCTCACACAGCTGGACCCCATCTTTAACCATTTTAGCTACTGGTTTCTCACTCCATCAACAACTAAACAAACAAAAACATTTAATGTAGCCACAAACAGGCGACCCATAATTAGTACTTTAATCAATCGCAAGACTTAATAGAGAGCTAAAGTGAAGCCAGAATTTAAGAAAACCTCATGCAAGAATTCCATTGTTATTGAATTAACATTTGTAATAACACAAATAACTATATAATAAATCCAGCCTTGGAACGTAACCTTGCTCAACAGTATGTCACGTGGCTCGCGTCATATATATGAAAAACAATCTAATATAGTTGTTTATTCAATCTTTCTGTTTTTTAGCAAACCCTGTTTCCCGTAAGCCCTAGACTGTCACGGGTTAAATGTCACAGCTCGACAAAAGAGACGAGTCCATGAGCGAGTTGAGGGGCCACTGCTAGCACAGACATGTCTGTAATAACGTACACTGTAAAACCTACTAGACTACAGCTAAAACATTTGGAAAAATTACTTGGGTGAATTTTATGGATATGGTCAAAACCAAGTTATGATGACATACTACCCCGCTTGTAATTTTAGTTGGGAGTTCTGTGCTCACAAAGTAATTGTTTAACTTTGTTAATACCACAGAGGTTTCAGCTTCTAATAGCAAGTACTGTAGTGGATGCTGATTGGTCTTATATCTTAATATGGACAGTAAACCCTGGGAACACGCTTCATGTTTTTCAGAAAGGCCGATGAAAGGAGTGCTGAATGAGAGATTGCATTGCGTCACAGAAGCTAGTGGAACAGAGGCTAGCCTGGACCTGACGTCATGACTTCGGCTTTCCATTATATTGCACACAGTGCAAGTTTTTGTGCCAAATTAAACACTCTTGCTATACCGTAGCAAAACTGTCACCACTGCTATTCTTTACTCATGTTGTCTACAGCCATGCTAGCGACTTAGCTAAATGCTTACAATGAGAATATTTAGCAGATATTGTTAACCATGTTCACCATCTTAGTTTAGTGTGTTAGCATGCTAACATTTGCTAATTAGCACTAAACACAGAGCACAGCTGAGGCTAATGGGAATGTCATTAGTTTTGCAGCTATTTGGTCAAAAATCGAATTAAGATTTGACCTGATGATGGCGCAAGTTATTACAATTCATCCTGAGGAGAACACGAATGTCTGTACCAAAGTTCATGGCAATCCGTCAAGTAGTTGTTGAGATATATAACACACAATTCCAAGGATTCCCTTCCACTTCAGACCACCAAGTGAGCTGACAGACCTGTCAGTCCAGGAGTCTCTGCTGATCTTGGTGTACACTCTCTGTAATTTTAAGCAGTCTGTAATTTCTTTGACTGGAAATCTATTTATGCCCGGAGTACAGTCTAATTGGCATGGAAACCAGAGCAGCTGTGGCTTCTATCAGGGCTCTTATCTTGAGATAAAAAAGCATGCACACAAGATATTCAATTAATAAGAGGCAATGCTCTATATTGAAAGACAGTGGAAAAAAGAACAAGTCATTTGTGCCACTTTTAAAAGACACAACAGATTGCATCTTAAGTGCTCAGGGAGGCTTTCCCAGCAGCAAGGAGACTGAAAATGAAATGAAGCTATGAAGTGACAGTAAGGACCAGTGCCAGATGACCTGTGTCTGGGTGGCTATGTATTGGGGACAAATTAGGCCATTCAGTGCTTTATAGAGTAGATGATGAGAAGAAATCTTAATGTCAGGTCTAGGGGTGACTAAATTGCACCACTGTCTGAATGTATAAAATTTTATTTTATTATGATAATGACCTAAATTTAATGTGACATTTTAATTCATTTAATTTATCTATCAAATTATCTATTATATCTCTTTGTTGTTGTTTTTCCTTTTCTCTGCTTTTGTAACTTACTCAATGTCATTGTAAATGAGGGTCGCCCCTCAACGATAATAAATATAGGTGGAATGAATATCAGTTTTCCTCCTCTCCTGCTTGGATAAGGCCAACATTGCCTGCACAGCAGCTTGTTCAGGTGATGATCTTACTTTTAGATGATTGCTAGCTGGAAGCCACCACACACACTGTTGTGAAAGAATGGTTAATTGCATATCTGCATTCAGCAGGCACTGACCTTTTATGATAAATGGCATTTATGGTGATATAATGCAATGGGGGATGTGATTATTACTTTATTTAGTCATTTTTGGTTTCTCTCCTTCTCCCTATATATCCACTGTGGATTTAGAGTGACTGTTATCTCTGCTGACTATATACTGTATTTAGGAGTGGAGTTTCACATGTGAGTGTGTGTGTGTGTATTTATGTGTAGAGAAATGCTTGCATGTGTCTGTTTGCATGTACATGTTGGGTTTGTGTATGGGTACCTACCTATATACACAGTATGGATGCATGATTATATGTATGCATGTGTGTAGCAAGAACATAATTTATTTTTAGCCACACTAGCAGCTTTCATCAGGTTATTTGTCCAATACTTTGGTTTATGACCAAATATTAGCAGAGCTAATGACATTCCCATCAGCCTCAGCTGTACTTTGTGTTTTGTGCTAATCAGCAAACGTTAGCATGCTAACACACCTGAATACAACAAGTCCTCCAAATTAAACAACAATATACATTGTTTATCCTTGCCGTCTAGAATGAGACATATAAGCAATTTCTGATCTGATGCCACTATTGTCAGGACATTGTTTTTGAGTACAAATCACTGAAAAATAAGTCAGTTTTATGATCTGACAACACTGTGGTTAAGGTTTGGTTAAGTTTGGGCACAACAACTACTTGGTTAGGTTTAGGGAAAGATCAAGGTTTGGGATAAAATTCCTGGTTGGGGGACCTTTGTCGTCATGGTTACAATAATAACCACTTGGTTACCGCATTCATGGTTAAAAGAAACCAATGTTGGATGTTTTGTTGACCCATTGATCTCCTAAACTAAGATGGTAACATTATCTCCTAAACATCAGCATGTTACAATTGTCATTGTGAGCATGTTAGCGTGCTGACGTTAGCATTTAGCTCAAAGCACCGTTGTGCCTAAGTACAGCCTCACAGAGCCGCTAGCGTGGCTGTAGACTCTTAGGCAGGGTTGCCAACTTTGGGTACCTGGTTAGAATGAGATTTTGATGCCATGGCCCATGGGCTTAATCACGTGCATGTGCACTTTATCACGTGCACATATTTGCATTCAGTTAACTATCAGGCTTTAAAAAAGTAGGCACCTTACACATGTGGCGGGAGCAGGGCCTTATATTCTAAGATTTAAACATATAGCCTGACTACGCCACCCCGGGATTTCCACCCTGGGAAATACTCACAATTTCACATTTTTAGACACACTAACCCAAAAAAGGGCACACAGGTTCATTCACTAATAAAAGTCAAAGACGTGTTGTTTCCAATATCAAAACTACACAATTTTATTGAATGTTAGCAAGTAGCAAGAACCAGAAAGAAACAAAAAGAAACAAAAGAACACAAGAACCTATACTACTCCAGACAGAAATTGTGGGACGGCATTATCTCCTTTTCTTTCGTAAAGGATGGTCCAGTGTACCTATGCTAAAGGAGATAAGAAAGGAAGCATTGAAGCACCTTTCCTTAGCATCTAGAGAACTGGACCAGCTCCTATCATGGCTGCCACTATTTCCAGGTCAGCAAAAAAGACGAATCGACCGCAGCCTAGTCTTGCTGTTATATGATACTGTGTGTTGGTGATGTTTAAATACACATTGAAAATTCAATAAGCAGTAACAAAAGCATTCTGTTTTTGTACTTTCAATGGGGAATGCATGATGGAGGGAATACATTTCTTATTCTTTTGGTCCATGTCCTGTATGTCTCTGAGTGTATACGGCAAAGGAGAATGGTGTTGTTCAAGACACCCCCCCAGTCATCACCCCTGCCTTCCCCCTGGGGGCCACAGTGTGAGTTCAGCTTCCATGCCGTCCAACTTATGTCACTGCCTTCATTGAATGCCTGTTTGGTGCCTGACTGACAGCACCAGCTGACGCTCTCCCCGGCTCAAGATTTTCTAGAAGTGCCCCCTCCCTAGTTGGGTGAGAGAAAAAGGTGTGGAAGGGTGAGACGATTTTTGTTTGCAGAGGAATAATGAAAGACCCTGAGGAAATTGCTTGTCCTCTTTTTTTAATCAATTTTCTTTTTCTCTTTCTTTCTTCATCTCCTTCTTTTTCTTACTTCTTCTCTTCTCTACCTCCTTCTATTCCTGGACATTCCCTGGGGGAGCAGCTGAACCCTCTAGACAAACACACGCTATATAAGGCTGGAGGTATGCCATCACTCCTCCCCCTCCATCCCGATCCCTCCCTCGCTTCTCTTATCCCTCTCTCTGCCCTTTTTCTGTCCCTTTCCTCACTGTCCCTTCTAGCTGGCCGCTCTCCTCTATGCCTCTCCAACAACCGTGTCCCTCCTTAATGTCCTTTCCACCCAATGCAGTGTTGTAAAGGGGTAGACACCGAGTATTGTATTGTAATTAAATGCAGTTGTTTTCTGTGTCAAGTTTGTTTCAATGAATTATTCAGACCCTTAACTGAGCACTTAGTTGAGCCCCTTTGGCAACGATTACAGCCTCGAGTCTTTGTCGGTGTGACGCGACAAGCTTTGCACTTCTCTGCAAATCCTCTCAAGCTCTGTCAGGTTGGACGGGGACCGTCGGTGGACAGTCATTATCACGTCTCTTCCAGAGACGTTCAATTGGGTTCAAGTCCGGGCTCTTGGCTGTGTGGTTAGGGTCATCGTTCTGTTGGAAGGTGTAGCTTCGGCCCAGTCTGAGGTCCTGAGCGCTCTGGATCAGGTTTTCATTAAAGATAAAGGATATAAGGCTGCTATAGTCTAGACTTCCCATGATGCACTGAGCTCCTCTCCCTCTCCACCTGTATGCACTTTTATCCCATTATCTTCTGATGATTTGGTGCTATAGAAATAAAATTGAATTGAATTGATAATTTACTTTCCCTCAACCCTGACCAGTCCCTGTGCCCCTGCTGCTTGAAAAAACACCCCCACAGCATGATGCTGCCTCCACCATGCTTCACCGTTGGGATGGTATTGCACAGGTGATGAGCGGTGCCTGGTTTCCTCCAGACATGATGCCTAGAACTGATGCCAAACAATTCAATCTTGGTTTCATCAGACCAGAGAATCTGAGAGTCCTTTAGGAGCTTTATTGCAAACTCCAAGCGAGCTTTTTCCTTCGACCTCATGGCTGGGTTTTTGCTCTGATATGCCTTGTCAGCTGTAAGAATTTATACAGACAGGTGTGTGCCTTTCCAAATCATGTCCAACTAATACATTTTCACTATAATGTCTCTTATTTAAAGTATAGAAATTGTTCCATGCAGCATCAATCCTGCAGTTACAAGTCTTTAACACCAGGAGTCAGTCTTCCGCTTTTGGTCAACTAGTCAAAAGATGACTTTCTTTCATGGGTCAGAAGCACTTTCCAAAAAACCACATCTTTCTCTGTTGGAGGGTGGAAATCTTGTTTATAGTTGAATGTGTTTTGGGATTATGTTCCTGTTTTATTCAAACAGCAAGCTTAAAATGTAAGATGGCAGTCACAGAAGAGTTTAATGCAACAATGCATAAAAATAAAAATGTGGTGGTGTCAAACAGGGTGGGGAACATTCAGATGTGGGAAAGTTTCACCAACTCCAGACTTCATAACTTGAATAGAATGAGCTAGACTTTGTTTTTGAGTAACTGTCTGTGTAAGTAAGTGTGGCTAACTGTCTTAGATGATGAAGCTGGTATGGCATTAATGCCATAACCGGAATAAAACGTTCGTTTTTCATGTCAGCTGGTTGAAAAACTTACACTAAACGTGGAAAGACGAACAAAAGCATGAATAGTGGTGTTTGTGTGATTTAAGAGAAGTTTATCTGGGTGTGTTTTCAACAAATAAAGTGAGCAAAATATTATGGAACTAAAGTGCGCTGAGCTGTCGACCTACTCTGAGAAGGTGGGCAGCAGACTGCTCGAGGTGCACTCATTCTTGGCACAGAGATTGTAGTAGGCTGCTGGATTGGCACCGCCACACCCTCTACCGCGCCTCTCCTGCCATAGTGACGCACGGCGAGTCACCAAGATACAAAACTGGCGCAGGCGAGGAGATAATCTCTAGTCGACACCAAAATAAAGCCATCAAACACTCAAAGGGTTTTTAGTATGCATTTTATAATAGACTTGAAATAATTTGAATGATAAGAATCTGAAGGAAAAAAAACGTGTCGAGTTTGTAAAGTATCACACCAAGTACTGAAGAGTTTTGACTTTGCATTAAAGATAATATTAAAAACATGTAATATTGTTTGAGAAATATAACTAGACCTGATTTTTTCCCTTCACATTTCTGATTAATGATGAAACAAACACTAGACTTCTGGATCCAACTGTGTATTTTTTTGTGTTCGTCAAAAGGAATATGCAGAAAAATTAAAATCAATTACATTTTCCATTGATTTTTTTTAAGCTGACTATACAAGTAAATGCTGAGTTAGGGAATAAGGAGGTAACTGTGGAAACTTATTTACATAGAGAGTTTATAATGTAGGTATTTTTTTAACAAACGAGTACCTATTATGTTATTACAGGGTACAGTTTGACCATTACTGAGCAACAATCTGGCATTTGAGAGGAATTTAAAGAGAGCTTATACTGTTTGTATTTTTAACTACCTGGTACTCTAATATGAGCATGACCATCCTTGAAAAGATGGCTCACTTGTGGCAGCTGAGACTGTCTTCCATGGAGCTGTTGTTTAGGGACACTATAGAGATGGTCGTGTCACAAGATTAAAAACTTTTGAGGCCTCACACAAACTAACCAAGATCCTGGGTGTTGAAATTGGGCTGAATCCGTTATCCTTACTACTTGGTGTGTCAGATACAATTTTTTTTTTTAAATTAAACTGGATCACAGACAAGAAACCATGCCTTGCTAGCTGGCACAGAGTTATGTTTGAACATATGTCCCTTATCTGACCTACGTACCACACTCAAAAGACAATGTTTATTTTAGAAATGTTTATTTTTTAATGCTGAAGTAGATGCTGTACATAATCTATATGATGTTTTCTGGAGGTTCACAGATTTGGTCCCATACTGGCAGTTCATGGAGACATGGGTTCTGTACCAGGGTCAGTATAATGCCTGAACTCTTTTGACTGGTTGAAATGACAAAGAATAGAATAAATAAGAAGGTGTTTAATTATGGTAAATCACACAGTTCTCCATGGACGAAAGAGCTGTGCTGAATCTTTGAGAAGGCTGATATGCTTTATATCTACAGAAATAAGTGGTGTTGTAATGCTAACTCCATTAAAAGTGAACTGTGGCACACTTGCTCAGTAATGGTCATACTGTACCCTGTAATAACACAATAGGTACCCGTTAAGTGGGAACACTGTTACCTTCTTATTCCGGGCGGGCCCTAATCTAATATGATTATTGTTGGGATATAGATTTTTCCCCAGTTACATCAGAGTTGCACAACCTTGTCTGTGCTTATAGTGATGACAATTTAGTTAAGAGTAACCCACGTGCCTTTAGATGTGTAGCTTATGAGTCTCTAATGAACGGTTTGAAAAGGAGTGGACTAGATTAACAGACAGGGAAGGATTACATGGAAGCATTCCAGTTGATTCAGATTGTTTGCTTTCACCTTTAAAAGTAAAAAATATAAGTGGGCTCGCGTTCCCCAGGGTTTTCCAGGTGCACCGGGGGCCTATTCAGCGGCAAATTTAAAGCAGCAAATTTAGCAGCTTTTGTATTCCCCAAATGGAGTACTTTAATTCAGTATGTGTATGATTTGCTTGTGTGTTCCACTACTGAGGAAAACTGTGTCACAGGTACAAATGCCCTGCTAAAATATTTGGCTTTGCAGGGTCATAAAGCGTCACTAGAAAAACTTCAGCTGGTGGAACAACAAGTGCACTATCTAGGACATGAGATCTCTCATACCAGACGGACGATTGGCAAAGACAGAATTCATGCAGTGTTGTCAAAGCCAAAACCGAAGACGAAAAAACAGCTGATGTCTGTGGTGGAAATTATGTATTTCCTTGTGGAGATGATGATACAACAAACAGTTGTCTTTTGTGTATTTAATTAAGCAGAATAATAAAGAGCAAACAGAGTCAATCTATTTCAGCTGAAAGGACAGAGATCATACACCGGGGTGTATTTGATGAGTCTGACCAAAAACAAATACTGTCACACGTTTATAGTTACACATTGAGCAAAACCATCTCTGCCTTGAGCTGACAAGTATCATACACAAGTATCATGAGAACGGAATGTTCTCTTATCGCTCCACGCAGCAAAGCAAGTTTCTTACAAATTAAAGGTACCAAGGACACCAAGGTAAATCAAAGGTACCAAGGTTTCAGCTCAGATGAAAACAGCAGAATACTCTTTCAACAGCAAGATATTACATGCCTATATGTGGTAATGATAAATGTTGCTCTTACATTGTCTATAGACAGTGGATCTGTGATTATGCCAAACTGGCTCAGCCACTTTCAGACATGGCGCATGCGAATGAACTGACTGCACATGACTTTGTGACTTGGACTCCTGAAGCAACTACTACTTTTTGAAAAAATAAAAGAAGCATTGGCTTCTGCCCCTGCTCTGGGTGTTCCTGATATGTCTAAGGAGTTTACTCTTGCAGTAGATGAGAAAAATTGATTTTATAGTGCTGTTTTGCTACAACAGCATGGTGTCAAATTTAAATCAGTTGCCTACTATTCACAAAGACTCATCAGTTATGAGGGGACTTCCTCCTTGTTCTAGAGCAGTGGCTGCAACGACGGCAGCTGTAACTGCCTCCTCCTCTTTGGTAGCTTACAGACCTTTGACTGTTTTGGTTCCACATGCAGTAGCCACCATTCTTCTGCTGGCCAAAACAGCTAATTTTACGCCTGCTTCCACTCTTCATTATTATTATATTTTGTTAAAAATCTTCTTGATGCCATTTTACTCCTATCTCAGATAGCTGTTTGTAAATGCCAGGCGCATACTAGGATGGTAGATGTTGTCTCAAAGGGAAATTCCTTTGCGGATTCTGCAGCTAAATCTGCCGCTGCCTCTCCTGCCTCACAAGCATTACAAATGCATTTTGATACCACTGAGGCATCTTTTGATCCAAATATGTTTCTTCAGGACATTCAGTTGATGGCTACTCCTGCAGAGAAGTCTGCGTGGGTGAAACATGGTCGCTGTGATGCAGAAGGAATATGGAGAGGTCCCAGAGACAAGCCTTGTTTGCCTAAACAACGTTTCCCATACATGGTGAAGCTTTCACACGGGCTGGACCATGTTTCAAAGAGGGGTATATTTGATTTTATTGCTCAAAACTGGGATTAAATTGGATTCAGTACAGTGGCAGAAAACTTTTGTAAGACATGCTTGGTGTGTGCTCAACACAATGTAGGTAACAATCAGCATTTCCTATTCCTGACAGTCCATTTCAACATCTCATGATGGATTCTATAGAACTAAATCCAGCCAGAGGCTACAGGTATTGTTTGGTTGTTAGAGGCTTTTCCTTGGAAACATGCCGATGTAAAGTCAACAGCTAAACATTTGTTGCAGGACATTATTCCAAGATGGGGAATTCCAGAGAAACTGTCATCAGATAATGGGTCACATTTTGTTAACAATACAATTTCATATCTGGCAGAACAACTGGGTGTTGATTTAAAGCAACATTGTGTTTATCACCCACAAAGTGGAGGTGCAGTTGAAAGAGCTAATGGGGTGTTGAAGAATAAACTCACAAAAATACAGAAGGATGAGTTGAATAGTATCCTCTGTTGGAATACTCAGTATTTGGTGGGTCAGGTTTTATCAAAAGAGTATGACAATTAGTGTACTGGAAAATATGGCCCACTCCCACTTCATAAATCAACTAACCTTAGGGAAAAACCACAACCTGTCGGATAAGTACGGACATTGGGTAAGGTACCCTATTGGTTTTGTTATCATGAGGATAATCCTCCGTTTATAAGTGGAGGAATGAAGACGGAAACAGTGTTTATGGGTGTAGCTGATTGTGATGAATATAGAGGATGGTTTACTGGAGACTTTGTTTATCCAGGAAATAAAACAGTGAACATACAATGGGGACCCACTTTGGGATATCTTGCTTCAGCTGCCTCGGAAGACTTTGTTTTTATGTGCGGGGGAAATCAGTATTATTTGTATTTACCCAGGTTTTGGACAGGTTGTTGTTATTACTCTCATTTAACATTGCCTGTGAGTTTAGTTCAAATGCTAGGATGCAGGAACAGGAACAAGCAGAATGAATACTTCACAAAATGTACATAGTAGGAAATCTAGGTAACTTTCTTTTGAAATTGACAAGTCAACAATTGATAATATTTTTAATTATTAAGTTACATGGTATGAGAAGGTGGTGAATTTCTTCTTCCCACAAACAGGAGTAACTGTTTTAGCCCTCCACTTAGACTCTTTGTCTTATTCCATGTGGGGTTTGCTAATGCAACTTTGGAGGGTTTTTCATTAATCAAGGACATGTTGAAATCACATAGGCTAACCTTGTTAAAGCATCAACAAGCTTTGGATTTCTTATCTGCTAAAACTGGGGGTTTATGTGTACCATTGAATTGAACTGCAGGATCTGGTATGGCTTTGATTCCAGATGTTACAGATAATTTGACGGATGTTATATCCACTCTAGGATATTTTCAGTCTGCTTTACAGTCTAGAGCTGGTCCAATTACTGATTCTTATCCTTCTTGGTTACATGACACCTTTGGACCAAGGGGGGCAGGTATATTACAGATTATTTTGCCTGCTATTGCAATGATTTTATTGTTATTTTGTAAAGCGATGTGTACTTTAACCTGTGTTAAAGCAATGGTTCGAAGACTCATTACTACCTCATTACTGCTGTTATGATACAACCTGATGTAAAAGTGCCTTTATTGAGTGAGTTGCTGGAAACTTATCCTCATCTAAAGGATGTTAGTGAGAATGAGGAGTTTAGAGGTGATAATTATCTGAACCAGGTACAACTTTATCAAGGTGATTTGATGGATTTTTCAATGTAGACAATAGCGAGGTGCTAGTAACCTCCGCTGTTGTTTACCAATGCGGGAGCAACGCGTTCGGCCTGTGGGTGAGCCATAATAATGCTTACCTCAGGTGAAGAGGACAGAAGAGAATTTTTTAAATTAATACATTTATTACAAATGATGCTGTGTATTATTATTATTTTTTTTTTTAAAGAAGCAT
>LKNJ01001660.1:0-83468 GCA_002120245.1 Maccullochella peelii
GGGGGGGGTGGTGGTGGTGGAGGAGGGGGAGGGGGAGGGGGTGGGACCTGCTGTTGGCGGGAGGTCAGGCTGTTGGGGAGCATCCTGTGTTGTGAGTACCCTGATATTCCCCTGTCAAAGCTGTTAGCAAACTCTAATGGGGGTGGAAGAGGGTCTGCGTAGACAAATTCATCGTCCGCGTCAACTGAGGGGGCAGGAGGAGGAAGAACCATCAGGCCAGTCCCAGTGCTCCCGGTAGTGTTCACTGTCTGCTGAGTACTGGTAGGTGGAGGAGAGGGAGGGGTGAGGGACAAGATATAGGCATCAGCTTGACTTTCCATCCTGAGAAAAGTGGGCCTCCGAGGCTGCTGAGACTGGGCCGCAAGCTGAGCAGAGCTATCAGCGGCCGCCGCATTGGCAGCAGCCTGCTCTGCTCTCCGCATGTAACCCTCTCTCTCTTTGTCCCTCTCTCTTTCTCTCGACAGCTCCCTCTCCCGTTCCCTCGACCTCTCACGCTCCCTCTCCTTGTAGGTTGGCTGATACGGCTGAGACTGGTAGTGGTGCGTGTGGACCGTTTTGTCCTCAGAGAAGCGAACTCTTAGTCCCTCGCGAGCCCCTCCTCCTTCCCGCTCCCTCTCTCCTCCACCTCCTTCCTCACTCCACACACTCCCAACTCCTCTGAGGATCCTGGGTGAGGGTGGGCGGCCAACAGTGGGCGTGGTGGCAGCAAGAGAAGACGAGGTGACCAGGTAGGAGGAGCTGGAGGACTGGGCAGTGGACGACACCGGCTGAGAGGTGGCAGCAGACGAAGGAAACACCACACTCGACATCTGGCGGCTGAAGTGGTGCTCTGTTCCCCTCCTTAATCTGCTGTCATCCCTCAGAGCACGCTCTCTGGCAGCCAGGGCGAGGCCTAGTGGCGATGTGGGGTCAAGAGCCTTTCCTGTTAGAGGGTGAATGAAGGTGGTGGTAGAGGAGGGTGCTGGCTGCCTGCCTGCTGCTGTGTACAAGTCAGTAGGCACAGACTTAGGTTGATAGTCCAGGGCAGGTGAGGAGTACTCAGGTAGGCCAAAGGCTGGTGGCATACTGCGGGTGTGATGGATAAAGGTGTCGCCAGAGAACATGCCCTCATCAATGGACTTGGACGGGCGCAGGCGTGTTGATGAACTTTCAGCCTGTGTGCTAAGCTGTTGCTGTGACACTTGAGTCCTTGTTACTCCTCCTATTCCATCACTCACTCCCCCAAGACTCACATCCTCCTCAGCAGACATAAACAAAGAGGCACTCTTTCTCCGGGCTTCATGAAACCGTTCCCTGTCTCGGCGAGCTGCGCCAACGATGGCAGCCCCAAACTGGCTGGTAAAGTCCAGGTTATCCTGGGCTCGCATAGAAGGCAAAGACGGAGGCGGCGGTGCTGGGATGGAAGGCGGGGCAGGGGGCTGTGGAGCGGGAGTGGAGGGAGGAGGACCATGGGGTGTTTTGGCTTCATCCGTCTCCCCTGATGCAGGAGCGTCGGCCTCCACACTGCTGCCCTGGCTGCTGCGTCCACTGCTGCTGGTTGAAGGGGCCTTGACGATAATGGTGGGGATGGGGATGGAGCTTTTCTCCACCGAGCCTTTGCCCCCCAGTGTACCCTGGCCCACGCGCAGGTCCTCAACCTTGGATTGCTTCACCAGGGGGCCCTTGCCTCTCCGAGCCCCTCCTTTAGGACCACCTGCTCCAGCCCCAGCCCCAGCTGCACTGCGGTCTGCTCGCTGGGGTTGACTCTGGGTAGTCTGTTGTTGCTGGGGCATTACAGTGGCAATGCTGGATGGGGGGACAGCAGTGCTGTAGCCTCTCCTAAGACCTGCTGCCTTGGCCCCTCCACTAGCACCTATGCCAGCTCCAACAGGCTCCCCAGTATAGGCAACCTTCCGTGAAGCAGTCCTGCTTTGAGCAGTATGGGCAGTTGCGTGTGCATACGAGGTTGTGTGGTCCACCACTCCACTACTGGGGCCAGTGCTGGGACCACCTGCCCTCTCCCTTCCCCCATGGGTGAAGTGCACTGACTGGGAGTAGGGCTGGTAGTGTGCAGAGGTGGATGTGGACTGGGACACGGAGACAGAGGGCTGCTGGGATGACTTAGCTCTCCAACCTAGTGGTGGAGCAGAGGAGAATGGAGGGTCTGGTGGAGCTGTGGTGGGAGGAGGGGGGATGTCGTCTGGGCCAGGCACCGACAGACTGCGAGCAAACTTCATGGCTGGAGGATGCAGGAACTGCTTCTCCTCCTCAGGCACCCCTGCAGTACAGCATTCACAAATGGAGAAAAGACAAATTGGGATAAGATAGGGATTTATAGATGATACGGGTGACACGGAGTGAGAGTAAGAGAGGCTGATAAACAAGAAAAGAAGAAAGGTTTTGGAGTGAATAAGAGTGGAGAGGAAATGGAGCCAGAAAAAAGGAAAGCTGACGTACTATGAGAGTGTCTGTCTAAATCTGCCTGCCCGTCTACCTGTCAGCGAGTCTGTCCTCAATCTTATGCCTGTTAGTAGGTAAGTCAGTTAGTGCTATATATCCACAAACAAGTAGCAACTGGGCAGCATCACACAGCAGAATTTATTTTGGTCACCAGAGAGCACATTACTATTTCAGGGGGAGAGTTAGCAAAGCCTTAGTAACAAACCAGAAAATAAGCCATCAGGATAAAACAAGGAGATTAGTGGCACTACTGTGTATAACAAATAGTAGTAGGGTGAGTATAAGACAAAAAAGCATCTTATTTTGATAGTACAGGTATAGTAAGTTAAACAGGTGAGTGTATAACATACGATCAGCTACAGATAGCGCACATTTTTGGGCACAGACAAGACATTGTTGGCCACAGACGAACAGGTCAGCACAGTGTAGACCTCTACTGGTCCAGAGGACAGACAGACAGGCGGAAGGAGGGGCAGACAGAAAAAACAGACAGCCTCACCGATGGATTTCTGCCGCAGCATACCGTGCTGTGGGGCGTGACCTCCTGAGGTGTACTGACCACGATCATAGCCAAGGCCCAACCCCGACGAGATCATCCCCATCCCGGACTGATCCCCGTAGTTTGGCTGAAAAAAGGGCATGTGAAAGAAAGTGGAGAGAGCCATGACACTCAATCGTAAAGTACATGTGTGGGCCGGAGGATTAAAATAATAAGCTAATGAGTGACCCCTTTGCATGATTGGTTCATTGTTAATGTCTAAATATAATTTAATGCAGGTTCGAGAATGAGACAAGAATGAAAGACTGAAAATATTTTATATTATATAGAAACTAATGGTTGCATCAAGTTTTGCTTTGATATTCTTTATATTTATACTCCATATTCTTTGTCTCTTACTACAACTCAGTCTCATGGTAGACGGGCACTCTTCTCAACCTGATGACAGACCCAGTCAACATAGGAACACACACACGTATATCAGGACACATGTGAATATACTGTAGTATGTTTCACAATACACACCTCATTGCCATAGAAACTTCGTCCCCTGTCTCTTTTTGGCCCCTGTCCCCGTGTCCCCGGTGCCTCATTCGTGCTGATTGTCTGCTGAGCTGCTGCAAGAATTTCATCTAGTTTATCTGGGAGAAAAAAAAAGGGGAGAGAAAAAGACAGAAAGAGAGACAGAAAGGAAGGAAGAGAGAGAAAGACATACGGCAATGAAACAGAAAAATGGACAACAACAAAATGAAGGGAACAATGTGTGGAAAGGGACACACTTGATGAAGGTGGGTGAGAAAGAGATTCAGGAAACATCCACTGACAAACATGAGCTTCCTTACTCAAAGCCATCTGATAGACTGTCCTCTTCTTCTCTGTAACTTGGGAGGATTCGAATTCTAAAACAGAAGAAACTCAGAATAAGCCCAGTAAGCAATGAGTGCCAAATCATTTTGGACAGACATAAATACAATGCCTTAAGCGAGAGTGTACCAGAACATACCTGATTTTTTTTTCCAAGGGGTAGCAGCTGGAAGGAGGACAAAAGGAGACATTAGTTTTGGCAGGAGTGAAAGTGCGATAGCGTTGTTACAGTGAATACTAATCATATTCCCCGGAGCCTGACAAACTGAGTCACCTCTCCAGGTTTTCGATCTTTGATGTAAGAGAATGTACATCACACCCACGCTTTAAGACATCTGAAGCGTGCACACTTATGTTACAGTAAATATGCTGCACACACATACAGTATGCTTCTTGTTGTTACTCTCTCTCACACACTTGAAAACACACACACACACACACACACACACACACAAATGTGGAATTAGTCTGAAGCTGACTCCCACCTCTCTCCACTGTTAAAGGGTTAAGATCCCACCAGCGGTGAAGTGGGGACAAAGGAGACAAAGAAAAGACAGAGTTAGTGGTTAAACCAGTGAACAGTAAAGGGGCAAGACCACAGGGGAGTAAAGAGGAGGAATTAAAGGTGACCCTTTAGTGTTTGCATCCACTGGTGTGAGTGAGCTTGTGTGTGTGGACTGAACAGGGATAGGGTTATCTGCCATACTTATACTCAAGCCTTTATATTTCATTCATAATGTGTACTTTATTGAGCTTAATTAAGCAGAAATTAAATTTTAATGTCCGATGGTTAAACCAAGCATGAAAGGGTTTGGGACTTGCTTCATTCCATCTTTTACTTACAACTGAGCTGCACAAATCCTTTCAAAAATAAGCCATAGTTTTGTAGCATCACGTGTCCAAACATATTTAAACAACACTTGCGTGAAATTAGTGCCAGGAAAACAACAATTTGTGGACTTTAAAGCACTGCAGGATCATTTGCATTTTTAATGTCGTTGTTATCTTGCAGCATGACTTCTAGGTGAACTGGGACACTGCACCAATCACAGAGGTGAGATTGTTTAATAGGCGTCACAGCTAAATGAATTCTAACGCATTAGAATAAGCATATGGCAGGGGCTGACATGGCTTCATCACACATTGTGCTCCTCTCACCTTGATCCAGAAGGAGGCAAAAGCAAGGAGGATCTAGGTTATAAGGTGTCTCACTGCAAAGGAAACTGGTACCTGTGTTTCAGACTGGGTGCTCATGCTTTGTGTTTGTAAGGTGAGGTCACACCACAGAGAGAAGGCAGGGGAGGGGAGGAGATGGGGGAGGAATTAGGCAACGGGCTGATTTCTGCACAGAATAAACTTCAGTCAGATCCTGACGTACAGCAGCAGGAACAGGACTCATTGTAGTTTTGAGTATTTTTGGGCAAGTTTAAGTCATTGTAAGAGAAAGTACTGAAACCAGATCTGAGACCAGCTGATGAAGCCCTGCAGATTCCCTTCCCCTTCAGCAACTACACATGTCATCAGTTTTCATACACCATCAATTGCTCACTGGGCATGCTCAGAACCAGACAGCAGCGATAGATACAGCAATGGCAAACATCATAAATGTTTAGAAGATATAACCAATCACCAATAAAACACTGGCCAACGTTCTGATCTGCAAATGGGGGCGTTGACCCTCACTATGCACTCTCCTCCCACTATTTTGCCTCAAATAGAGATGGCATAAGCATAGCCACATATAATGCTGTTACCATAGCAACAGACCTGGAACAAAGTTGTTGGCTTTTTTTTCCTCAAAAATTACTCATCTCAGTAATTTTATCCTGGGTGTGATTTCTTCCAAATGAATCCAATCCAAGACGTTTTCAACAAAAGAAAATAAGGACATATTTTGCAACTTGCTCACTAATATATGAAGACCAGAGACTTTGCAATGATGTTTGTGGCACCCGGAAAACTCTTGTCAGGTGACGCCCATTCCCCTGCAGTGTTACCTTGGCAACTAATACTTGCTGAGTGTCTGTGTGTGTTTGTGTGTTGAGCAGAGGGGCTGGCAGACTGCTCTGTGGGCACTGGGGTTAAAGCTGTGGGCAGGCCAGGGAGCAGCTGGGGGTGCAGGAAGGTAAGAGGTAAGAGAGGCGGGCAGTGAGAGAGGGATCACAGGGTGGATGGCGACCCTTTTTTCTGGGTGGGGTTACCTGTAGTGGGGGTGCTGGAAGTGACAGTGTGGAACCTCTGAAAGAACAGTGAAATGCATTGAGACCGTCATCCATGGCGGTAGCCAATCTGCTTTTTTCTTTCCCTCTCCCTTCTGTCTCTGAGTAACTACACTATCTCCACCTCTACTTTCTTTCTGTCTAAATTTAGCCCTAGCTCAACTCCCCTTCACACTTTCAGCATCTTTAGCAACCCCCAAAACTCTGGTTTCTATCATTCATCATCTCCTCAACTGATTTCTCCCAGTAACTTATTTTTCTCCTCCTCTTCAACTTTAAAGCACTCTCCTTATTTGTCCACATCTCCCTGTCTATCCGTTTCTTCATTCTTTGTAATCCTTCTCTTTTCACCAACCAGAAGTTTTTCTAAGCCAGTTCTTACCCATCTCCTCCAGTTCTGAAGTCATGGATTTGGATCGCAGGGCGATAGCCGGGGTGCTCAGCCTCTTACTCTGCTGGGGGACTGGAGGCGAGGGAGGAGACGAAGGCAACAGTGGTCAGTCAACCCAGAGTCAACAACAACAACAAGGTTCAGTTACCACCAGCATTCACCCACAGTAGCACTCTTACTTTTCTTCCTTGAACCCTCCTCCATGTCGGGGTTGCGGGTTACCATGACAACCTTGACCATGAGGCTGTTGCCACCTTGCCGGATCATGTTGACGACCTGTCGGTGACCAACCTTCACCACATTCTGACCATTGACCTGGGACAGACACAGAGACAGAGAGGGACAAAGAGTTATTGAGTTTCATAACATGGCTTATTGTCATTTTTACTCTCTTTTCTTAATTGCATTTACGTTCTTAGGCATCATTTATTTCAATAAAGCAGATGGAAGTGAAAACTGACATGCTGACAGTAAAAGATAGAGTGAAGTGATTACTTCGTTCGTGGACATTAATATCAGCCACACTATATTTATAAAAACAAATGTCACAGTATATGAAATAACAGTGGGTCTACAACTTAATGCATCTTGAAATACACAGTATGTGCTTTACTGCAAATATATTACTTTATATCGTTTTTACAGGCTGGTAGAAGTAAGTATCTCAAAAACCTACAAACAGCTTTCGATTAAATTTGGTGGAAAGTGAAGCCTTGGGCCAAGGAACAAAACATGTGTTTTTGCTGCAGATCTGGATCCAGGAGTTTTATAAAACAAAACATTTTGAACTGAAAGGTTTGATGAAGATTCAGATCCAAATGCAGATTAAACTTTTTTTGTTTTAATCCCACATTTAGAGGACTGTACACCTTTGCATTCTCTGACTGCTTTCTAGTTCTGTATACATATAATGCACCAAGTGGTAAATCATGGCAGTACTTCTATCAGGAAATCCCCCATCCTGAGACCAGCTCTCCAGGCGACACCTCCCTCGTCCACTGACTCCAGGTACTGCAGGGCGGGGAAGGCCGGGGTGGGGGTGAACTCCTCGATAGGAGTCTGAGCTGGAGACACCATGAAAACATGAGAATGCATTATCATTGCATGTGATACAGTATGTCATATGTGATTAGAACTACCATACCTAAATCAGTGAGTGTGATTGCAAGGCAGGATGTTTGTTTATTTCACATTTCTTACCTTTGGCCCCTCTCAGCACAAAGCCGAAACCCTCGCTGTCTTTTTTCTGCAGGAGCACCGTCTTCTCCTTGATTATATAGTCACTAGCAGAGAGGAGACAGAGGAGAGACAGAGGGAGAGGGAGTTAGAGATAACACAAGACAGAAATGAAAGACAGAAGACAAGGAGGACATGTACTGTACATCCTTGCACGTCTGCATTCACCCTCTGCATTAATCAACTGAGATGACGGGTGGAAAGTCAAGTTTTAAAATCCATAAATCACAGCTTTTACCTTGCTGATGTTACTTTTCCCTTCCCCAACTACACCACACGTCTCCTCTGCTGTCTGTTTCCCACTTCCTGTGTCCCCTTCTGATGACATCCCCACCAGTACCAGGCAGAAACTCATTTCAACAGTGTATTGGATTAAAACCGGAACCCCTGTGCATATATATGGGTATTTACGTTATATGTACATGCGTATACTTACTAATATACATGTTTTTTTGCTTTGTTGGTCAATTACTTATCTTGAAATGATAATACCGTTTGGCCTCCTGTTCTTACTTATGCCATTTCTCAGGTTTGATTGCTGAGAGCGGGATAATTTCCCTTTCATTTCTATTTTATTTATTGTAAAACTCTTCAAAAATAAAGTAAAAGAAAAGTTTATTGGATTGATGGAGATGATGCAGTTTGTTTGATGTATATTTTTAGTGTAGAACTGATCTTTACAACAATGGGTTAAAGTTATAGTATATCTATGGAAAGCCTGAATTGGCAGACATTTTATAATAATCTATAATTATTAGAAGTAGTAGAAGTAATATTAATAGCAGTAGTAGTAATGTAAAGTGTCTCATGTACACAGTTTAAAAGCTTTTCTGAAATGATGACAATACATTTCTGAAATGGAAATAAATAATTCAGAGTGGCCAAATGTAAAAAGTGATTCATTTTTAAAAATATTGCAGCTTCAATATAAAAGTACTGCTATCAGTCTTCAAAATTCTTCATTAGTCAAACTCTAACCACCACTAATTGTAATGTATGCCACACTCCTTACAGTGCAGTGGTGACTTCACTTTGCTGTATGTTTTTGACAGCAAGCCCAGATCCAGTTTCTACCAGAACCTCAGTGAAGAAGAGATGCTATATACAGTACGATGGCACTGCTTGTTGCCTCAGCAACAGCTAGAACTGGACGCAGGGAAACTGGCTCGGGTAGGTCCACACCAGAGCCAAGCCATGTGGTGGTTACGAGCAGTCACTGACAGCACTAACAGGCTCTGACGGCTCACAGGTGGAGCCTGTATTGTATAGTATACTTTCTGTTCTGTCCCGTGGCACAAACAGATGGGAAATATGCAACCAGTGGTTGAATATAACTAAATATATTTACTCAATTACTGCACAATTTTGAAGTACTTCCATTTTATGCTACTCAACTGAATTTCAGATTATAAGAATATTGTACTTTTTACACAATTACATTTATTTGAAAACTAGCTGCAAGTTTTTCAGATTAAGATTTCACTTCAATGCATTGTTGAAGATTAAACCAGTGGTTCCCAACATATTTTGGCCTGTGACCCCTTACAAAAAGCAGTGTCTACTTGAGGCCTCCTATCATGTTTCAGATGTCTTTAAGTAATTGGCAGCCCCACCAAAGAGACATTTCCCCTCTAAACTGCTCAGATGATTTTATCTAAGTAACTGTTTGACGCCCAAATAGGTAAATGTATCCAACAATTCACAAAAAAAGCAGAGATAAGAGACAAGTCAATAAAATGAAGGCAAATTTGTGCAGCAGAACTTTGCTTTTTTCTTCTTTCCAACCACATTAATCATCTCACGACCCCTCAGATTTATCTTGTGACCCCTTTGGAGGGGGCAACCCCTAGTTTGGGAACCACTGAACTAAATTACCTAACTGTATATAAAGTAGTCTAAACCAGCTCCACCTCGACCAGCTACAACAGTAAAATGTTACTTATGCATTAATGCAATAATCTAATAATGTCTTATATAATAATATATTGGTCGCAGGAGCCATTTTTCTGCAGAATTCTGCTTTTGATAATTTAAGTACATTTTGCTGATACTACTTCTTACTTAAGTTGGATTTTGAATACAGGACTTTAACTTTTAATGTACTTATTTTACATTGTTGTATTGGGATTTTTGCATAAGTAGAGGATCTGAGTAATAAAAAGACTCGATTGAATGACAGTTTTTAAATTCACACATTTTGACTAACTTATGTTACTTTTAAAAGACAAATGTGTAGCTACCAAAATGCACTTGCCCATGTCCATTACATACTCGTGAAGGTGTTAAAAAATGAAATTAAAATATATTTTTTCTCTTAGTTGTGTTGTATGTACCCATGCCATGAGGCTTATCTTGTCCTACTAGCATGAGAAGTCAGACACATCACACAGGACGCTCGGCCACTTCAGTTTAAACTGTAAGAAACAGCACCGGCTCTAAGGGCTGCTGGCCTCTAACGCACTTTTGTCTTATGAATGAAGAGACCATCCAAACAGCCATTCAGTCAGTCAGTGAGTCAGAGAGGTATATATACCGTGTCAGCTGTAACATACTGTAACCACATGCTGATAATCCCATCATGCACCAAAATAGTCCCAGCCCACTCCATCTGTTCATCCCTCTCTCTTTCTCTCTTCACTGGCTTTTCTTCTTTTTACATTTTTCCATCCTGATGGCTACTCCATACCTCTCTCTATATTGGCTTCCTTCCCTTGTTCGCCAAACTTCTACTCATTTTTTTCTAATCACATTTCCCCCTAATGATCTTTTTCATTCAGTCTATTGAGTGCACAGTGCAGGCTGTGAGAGCCTCTCCGTCTCTGCCAAGGCTCTGTCTCTTTGTTATTCTTGTCCTCTTCTGTCCATCTCTGCTGCCTAGCCCAGACCTCAAACGCTCTGAGGGACCAAGTGAATAAATGAGCACATATTGTACATACAAACGCATTCACACAAATCTAATGTTAGGACTGAGTAGTGAAAGTATATTATTACTATTGGGAATTAGGTACAAAGTAATGTAAACATGCAAACACACTCATCACACTCCCCCATGTAGCCGTTAGCCTGCCCTGACCCTGCAGGCAACAAGTCACTACACTGGACATTCAGCATGTGTGCAGACAACAAACATATCAGTTGAGGAAACTTTTCCATCATTATATTTTTGCACTTGTTTCCCTGCTGATGCGGTTTGGTTTCATGGACATTCGTTCTGCCCAGTGTAAATATAATGGATTACTTTTGCAACACGTAAGTTTCCTAGTTTTATGCAATCTTTATTTAAGGGACTGCATGATTAAATGCCTAAAAACACTTACCATTACATCACTGGGGCAGATGATAAACTCAAGTAATGGTCTTGACTTTTCTTCATTTTAAACAAACGGCACCTCATAAGTGCCTTGTAACCAGCTACATTAACTCATCAGATTGACTAAATATGTTGAGAGGTGGTACCAAAGCAGGAGAAAATGCAAAATATGCAAGTTCAGAACGGTGAGGAACACTGCATAGATGCACTCAGAGCCTTTTGTACAGCCAACAATCACTGAGAACAAAGTGACACTCGCAAAGCCAAGACATTCGCGGTATGAACAAAAAATTATGGAAACTGTTCAACAATGTGTCTTTCTTTTGAAGAGTAGGTCATCAGAAGATGTCTCCGAAGTGCCATGTTTATGTTGTACTACTTGTCCTATATTCACTCACAGTGTCTGTGTGTGTCCACTCAGGGTTGCATACATGGAAATAATCCCTTGAATTCCATCCAACCAGCGCCCACAAATAACTCAGGCTTTGCTGTCTTCAACGATATCATCAACTTTAAGTGGCATTAGCCGTGTCCCAGTTCAGTGGCTGGATCCTCTGAAGTCCGCATTTCAAGACGAATGCTCCTCCAAGTGTGGCTGAGAAATGCAGCCTACATTTGCTCAAAACCAGTGCATCCTTAGAAGTCCCCATTGTCCTCAAATCCACTGTGCGCTGGTCAGCTGTTGCATATGACCAGGTCATATTGAGCAGGTGTTTGTGTTCAGATTCCGTAGGGTGTAAATCATGGAAGCCAGGCATAAAATTCACCGTTTTGTTCTTGTTAGCAGCCTGGTCATGTTGTTAATCACAGGGTATTAAAAAAAATAGAACCTTTTGCTAGGTGTCCATGATGTACTCGTTAAACTTGTAATGCAACTTTGGGTAAATCATTAAACTTATCCCAGTTTATCATTCATATTTACACTTTGCTGGGTGTTTAAGAGCAATTTCCCAGTGACAAACTTTGAAACTTGTTATCTTTACAAGCTGACACCTGAACACACCATTATTTTTTCTCTTTGTGAGGCTCTACCATCTTATTTAGAGAGAAGAGCAGGTTCAACCCCTCAGGTCCACCTTTGTGAGCGGCATCCTGTTCCAGCCACTGAACAGGGACTCAGTGATAGTGCCACTCAAGTGTCCTTAGTGACCCAATGTTGTCATCACTATCTTAGATGAAAGCGACTGAGCTGGACAATCCAGCACAGCATACAGTGTGTCTCATACTGCATACGTAAGAAGCCAAGGCATTAAACTGGTTTGGCCAAGCAGGCTTCCATAGAGGTGTCAGAAAGAAGCTGGAACTTGTCATGCATGCTGCATCGTTAAAACTCCCTCACCATGCGCTGTTTCCAATTTGTCGGCAGTCTCCCTCCCTTGCTCTCTCACTCTCTCTCTGTCTCTCATACACACACACACACACACACACACACACACACACACACACACACACACACACAGAAACACACCACATATCATGCAGGACACAAGAACACATGCAATCAACCAGCCAAGAGAGGAAGATATATTTCCCTGCCCTTACCTTTATGTTTTTGATGGACAGCAAACACACCATCCATGCACACAAACACACACACACACACAAACATAGGCATGCATGCACACAAACAAACACGCAATCAATCTGCACATCAGTAAAAGCAGTAAGCATCACTTGTGCCGGTGCAGCATTGCTAGAGGACGTTTGTTCAGAGAGCGATTCAAAGAAGAGAAGGAAAGAAAACGACACACACACACACACACACGTTCATACAGCAAAACACAGAACGGCTGCACTGCTCATACACCGGGCTGTGCAGCAGCAGCTCTCGTCCGTCTTCACACACATACATCACACACACACACACACACACACACACACACTGAATCAAACACATCCGTCTGCACACATGCATTGCAACATCTGTCAATCTATCTAATCGATCCTGCCCTGCCATCCATGATGTCCACATGCATGCATCCCTCCCTCCGCCCCCCATCTCCCCCCGGCAACTGGAGGGAGAGAGGGGGAGAGAGAGAGAGAGAGGGGAGGGGAGGGGGGTATAAAAAAACCATGGCAGGTACCTGTAAATGAACCAGACGCTCCTATTCACAGGGCCGAGCGACGGCCAGGAAGAAGAGAGGGAGAGGGAGAGGGAGAGATCCTCCTCGCCGCATGCCCCCATCGCCATTTCCTCCCCTCCCTCTCCTCCTCCTCCTTCTGCTCCTTCTCCTTCTCGTCTTCCAGCGAGACAGCAGTGAACGCGAGCCGCGAGAGAGGAGGAGGAGGAGAGGAGGAAGAGGAGGAGAGAGAGATGGAAGAAGGGAAAGGGAGAGGGAGAGGGCCAAGCTCTCCCAGCCCCTTCATACTTAAGACAGAGAGAGAGGAGGAATGGGAGAGAGAGAGAGAGATGGAGATGGTTCATTGTGACTGCGACACACAGAGAGAGAGAGAGAGAGAGAGAGAGAGAGAGAGAGAGAGAGAGAGAGAGAGAGAGAGAGAAGCAGGGGGAGAGGGAGGGGGAATAAGGTGGCTTAAAAAAAGGAGAGAGAAATGAGGTAATTTAGAGAGAGAGAGTGAGAGGTGATTGGGTTTGTTCACAGGGGGTTTCATCTACAAACACACACTCACACAGTCCAAACATACATGCATTCATGCAATCAACTCACAACCACAACACCACATACACTCGCTATACTCACTATCTTCCTCTTTCTCCATCCTCCTCTTCACCTTCATCCATTTCTGTTCACTCCTCCACTTCCTATGGTTTATATGTATAGTATTCATTCGGCCTGTCTATCACTGTCATGACTTCCCATTCATAAAAACGCATGCGATTGAGATAAGTCGTTAGTCCTATCTGAAATAATTCATTCAAATGGAATGATAGGAGGGTCTTAAAGTTTAAATGACTGAACAGGTATCATCATCATCATCGTGTGACTTGATGATAAAAGACAAGTCAAATTATTATGTAATATTACAAAGAAAAAAGCTCACAGAAGCTTATTTGCTCTTATTTATATATAAATAAATCTGACTTTGTGCAGATCCTTCTGGAGCCTCTGCTGCTGTCCTTCCCCTGCTGTTATTGACCACACGTGCCTTTATATCATACTTAACTAACCTCACCCACCCCCCCTTTTTTTCTTGCTTTCTTTCCAAACTCCAACATACACACACACACACACACACACACACTATTTCCTCACATTTGCTGTAAACAAAGCATGAATGAGAGGGTAGAGAGCAAGGGAAAGAGGGAGGGAAGGAGGAGACGCATCGACGCAGACAGGAAGAGGAGAGAGGACAGAGAAACAGCTGGCGGGTGAGTGGCGGAAGGAGGAAGAGGAGGAGAAGAAGAAGAGAGAGAGGTACAGATTCTAGGATAGGCACTCACATCATCTCTTAGTCAGCCTCCTTCCACGTATGTCGAAGCTGTCCTCCGTCGACTTGCCCTCCCTCCCTCCCTCCTTCCTACCCTCTCTCCGTCTCTCTCTCTCTCCCTCTTGCCTCCCTCCTGCAATCGAGGACGATCACAGCTCTTGTCCCCTCTCTTCTCACATCTCTGCCGTTTTGTTTCTCTCCCTGCATGTCAGGCTATATCGCTGTGATTCTGTGTACAGTATGTGTGTTTGTGTGTATGCATGTGTGATATGAGAGAGAGAGAGGGCATGAAAGAAAGAGAGAGAGAGAGAGAGAGAGAGAGAGGGAGGGAGAGATGGGGGAGGGAGCAGGAGAGCAAACAAACGTTGACAGAAGGTCCACATGATTGTGCGTTTATGTGTATGTGCCTAATGTGTCCTGTATTTCTGTATGTGTGTGCATCTGTGTATGGCCAAACCTGAACGCACACTCACCCATGCAGGTGTCCATCTCTTTCAGCCAAAAAGTTAAGGTGAAGTCATACATGTTTGAGAAATATGAAAAATCCTCTCAAACGACTTTTATGTTACATATGCACAAAGAAAGAGGCAATGCATGTGTCTTACAACACACAATAAACCACCACAGCTGTGTTAGCAGGGTATTCTGCCCCTCTCCTCCAAACTGTGTGTGCTCACTCGTCCTTATTTGACCCACTGGTGGCCCAAAAATGGTCTCATGTGGACTGGGAGAAGCAGTAGTGCATCTGTGGCAATGACACAGAGATCCGATGAGCTATCAGTTCATAGCTTCCATCTCTTTTATTGAGAACAGCAGTGTTTTGTAAGCTAGTTCAAAGCTACACTTCTAGCAAATGCAGCTAAAACAGCAAAGGTAGAAACATTTCTCTATAACCAAATGCTGTAAAATAATGGTTATATTTCTATGTGTATATGAATTAGTTAAGTACATATAATTAGTTTAATACTTCATGTCAGTATATGCTCTTATGTTAATCATAAGAGTCAGCTATATGTACTGAATGTTGTTCATCACAGACGATTATGCAAACTCATAGATGAGGTAAGTTCTCATTCCAATTAACAATTAATTTAAATGCACTTTGCTCAACACATTGCATTTTGACATCACATGTCATGTTGCAAATAGAGAAAGTTACAACACAACAGAAGTTTCCGATGGTCACCAAAAACTGATGAACACACTAGTAATAAGTAAACAATGCTACTAGATGTTTAACTATAACTCCCATAATATCAAAAACCTGCAATCAGAATGTTAAAACTTAAAAGTGTGTTTTGTTAACATTTTACTATTTTACTATAATCTATTTATTTTGTGTAGTATTTCATAATTGTATTTTTTATTGTTAATTTTATTGCTTGTATTATCTTTTATTATGCTGTTCTTGGTTGTTTTGGTGGGTGTTAGTCTCTAAATCCATTTTTAACATCCTACGTTTTGTCAATCGCACTTTGAATTGCATTTGATTTGTTTGAAAAGTTATAAGCTATATAAATACATTTTGATTGATTGATTGATTGAAGTGGTTGATGTATTCGTCCTATCGAAATGTCGATTGAGTTGTGTGCAACTTGCAGCATTTCTGTATTTACTTGTGTTTTCTGTATTTGCAGCGTTCTTTTTCTAAACGTTTCCTCTGTCAAAGTGAAGAAGATGTTTTTCTTCATTTGCTTGTGTTTTTTCTATTTGCATGTGTTTTCTTTAGGTAGTTTCTTTCATAAAAGGAGGTCATCAGTGGTTGAAGTTCATCACATCTAAAGTGCAAAGATTAATAGCTAAAATGCCACAATAAGTCAAAATTTCCCTTCTTTCATCAATTGGTTTGATTGCACCCAAGTATTCAAGTTTGTTTTACCCTGACTGACTTACCTAAATTTGTCAGTTGAAGACCTTTATACCATGGGGGGAAAAAAGAAAAGAAAAGGTGGGGAATACCAATACAGCCATCCAAGCAGAAAAAAAGTCTGTGGTGGTTGGAGGAGGAGGAGCAGAAGAGAGGAAAGATGTAAAGTAGGTTGAGGACAAACAGGCGGGTGATTAAAAGTACATGTGAGGTGGAGGGGCATGGCAGACGTGCATAAAAGCTCTCTGTTTGTCATTTGTCACTGCTGGTTCCCAAGTCATCATATCCCTCACTCCTTGTGTTCTTGTTGATGTAATCACCACACCACATTATCGAGTTAAAGCAGTTCATCCTGCTGACTGCCGCGTTTCAGTTATCACGGTTTATTGTTAGAATGTCACAGCTTGTCCCGTGCTGTAAAAGCAAGACTACAAAATACATGTGTATCCAGCTGTCAATAACAGGCCGTGGGTGGGACGGAAAGCAAACATCCGATAAGATGACTGTTTATTAGACATAGACCAACATATTGGGCTAATGTGAGGTATTTATCAAAAAACTGAATATCAGCCCATCACTATTGTCCATTTCCAAACTCTTCCATTGTAACCATAACTACCTTCGGGCACTGTAGTCTACAAAATCCACCTTAAAGTGAGACTATGTTACTAACTGGTCATTATTACCCCACTTCATATTGAGATCTACGCTCTTAAGATTTATTACAAAATAATGACCAACGTATTCTAGTTTTTCTGGCTATTTACAAAATAAATTCTGCTTTCGACACACAACACGAGAGATATTTGTACAGTAGCTATGAGCGACCCAGCAACGGGACCTTGGAAACATGTTTTGTTCTTGAATAATTTGAATAGAAATCAAGAATGTTTATCTAAAATCTATCCTTGAAACAGTGACTTGTGATGTGAACCAAATTCAGCCTCATCGGTGTTTAACACAAGCAAATGCTTATGTGTTAGCATGAAGCAAAGGGAATCAATGATTTACCAAGGCCACATGGATGACTGTGGTTTCATTTATCAAAAAGAAATTCAGCTATCACGCAAATAAGTTGTGTATTTCTTCAACAGAGAACCTTTTTCATGAACTTGCTGTTTCAAAGGCTTCTTCTCTCTTAGAAAAACACAATGCCAGGAGCAACACTTTGGAAGAAGAACATAGTCTAATTTAGACTGAGAAACATATTGGCTTATGGCAATTTAGCTAAAAAGTAAATAAACAGGACAAAGAGTCGACAGCCAAGCTATATGTGAGGCTGTGCTTAGGCACAGCTGTGATTTGAGCTAAATGCTAACATCAGCATGCTAACATGCTCACCGTAACAATCCTAACATGCTGATGTTTAGCAGGTAAAATGTTTACCATGTTCACCATCTTAGTGTAGCATGTTAGCATGCTAACAGTTGCTAATGAGCACTAAAGAAACAGTATAGTTGAGGCTGAATGTTATTAGTTTTGCAAGTATTTAATCATAAACTTAAGTATTGGAGAAATAAATTTTTTTGACCTGATTGCATTAGATGAAAATACAGGGGATCACCAACATTATTAGGATTCATCGTCTGGGAACCAAAAATGTCTGTACAAAATTTGGCATTGGAAAATGCCAAAATAATAAAAATAATCGGTATCATGTGATCGGTCTTGCTTTAGTCTTCACAGACATAATGAAGGAAGTTACAAGGCAGAGGGCATCCTTCTTCAGTTTTTTCTAACCTGCTTTGGCCCCCCGTTGCTTGCACACAAAAACGATGCATATGTCTCTTTTCACCCATTTGTAAACAGAGAAAGCCTTTGTACCTTCATCCAAGCTCTTCATCCCTCTCTCCAACCCTCCTCTCCCTTTAGAGTGCCCTTCACTGTCTGACCTCCAGATGGAGACACCACAGGGGAGAGAGGGTGATAGAAAGAAAATTAAAAAGTACAGGGGGGTTAGCAATACAGTGATGAATAGAAAGCGAGGGAGGGATGCAGAGATGGTCAGGAGATGTGGCCAAATATAGAGGGATGAAAGGAGGGATAGGTGAGATATTACATGTAGTGATAAAGGCTGTGAAAGTAGGCCCATGTGAGGGCGGCTCTGAGTCAGCCATGCTTGCCTGCCTGGCCAAACAAACAGTCTTGGGCTCCGTCTATGCTGCAGTACACAGCTTTAATTATCCATGATGTGTGTGTTGGCGTGTGTGTACAAACACACGTGTGTGAGTTTGCATGGCTGAGTGAGTCGCCAGCATGAAATGTCACTCTTGATGAAAAGCATGTTAATAATAAATGATACTGTGTCCATGTGCGAGAGAGAAACACAGTTACTGAGGGAGATAAAGAGAAAGGAAAACATGAGAAGAAAAAGAATTACAGGCCCGAAAGAAAAAGTTGAGGAATGATAAAGAAGGATGATGAGTGAGAGAGTGAAAAAAGAGGGAGAGAGAGAGGCAGAAGGCAAGACTTTGTGTAAATAATACATGTGATTGATAATGGCTTTATTTCTATGTAAATAATTCTCTCTTTGCTCAGTCCAAGTCACGGACACTGAAATGAGTTTGCCTCAAAGCGACGCCGTGCTCGCCATGATGCAGATGCAAGGCATTAAAGGGAACGACATTATATTAGGCCGAGTTAATGAGAAGTCACACACCCAAAGTCAATACAGGAGAGTTTTCTCCACTCATGTGTCAACAGATCACCTCTACAGAAGATCCAGCAGAGTCTCAGTTCTGGGTCTCTAAAAAAAGCTAAAAATGAACTGGTAACATTCCTGTGCTGATTAAGTCGCAGCGGGTGGATGACCATCTGTATCAGCGCAAGAAGCATAATGACCTTCTATTAAAAGTTAAAGATCTCAGCTGCTGTTTTAAGATTATTTGTGGTGACACAGTATTACATATGCATCAGTTCAGACAGTTTGGTCATCGAGGGCAGTAATGATGACCGGGTGATTATACAACATCCGTCAACACAAAGAAATTTCAGACTTAGTCATCAGAGTGGTCTGAAAGCACCTTCACCATCACCGACAAGCTCAGCCCACCTAAAAAACTGCAGCTTGGCAACGCGGCTTTGCGCCTCAGAGCCAAAAGGCAGACACACAAAGGAAGGAACTTACTCTAAAACCCTGATATGACAAAAAAAATCTGCCTGTCTGCCCGAGTTAAGTTCAGCAAAACCAGCTAGTCAAAACGCGGCTGGTAAACCAGTGCCTTGAGGATGACTCCAGTATGAAAGCAGGCGGATCAGCTTCTAGACCCGAGGCAGTGAACCCTCACACTTCGTCATCCCACCGCATGAATCACTCACAACACATCATCACATCATACAAATCAAAGTACCACTGGAACGTATGAATCACTCCATGAATCATCTTATCTGGATAGATGTATACAGTATGTTACTGTACAAACAAAACCCCTCTAAACATGTGCTGTGTGTCTAAACATTGGAGCAGAAGGGTCATAATAAAAAGGTTTGATTTGCAGTACTCCCTGGGAGGATGGACAAATTACATCATGCTCTTTAGCAAGGAACCCCTTCTTGCCTCAGTACAGCTGTTCTGTGGCAGTCCTTACTGACTTTCATCTGAATAATAATCTGAAAGTCAAACTGCCCTTCTCTTAACCTTTATTTAACCAGGATGTGTCTGTGTCCTAACAGGATACATTCATGTTTCATTCTGGTCCTAATGTCACACCAAACAGGCACTGAAGCATCCAAAACACCCCTCTGGTAGGTGAACTCTACCTCTAACCCTGTGAGCTGAAGCAGGGCCCCTTATTCATTTTTGCCCCTGCTGCTTTAGAGAATCTATGCAGACTGTTGCTTCTTTGAATAAAACTGGCAGTTGTTCAGTTTGCTGTACATCAGTGATGGCGAGCGGCAAGGCAACTCTTACCTGGGAGCGTCAAAGCTGTCATAGGATCCCACAGTGTAATGGCGGAACAGCCTTTTGGCTCTTTCTCCACGGCTCTCTGAAACACAAAATCACAGGGACATCAGCTCTATTTGCTAGGTAGCAGGTACTGTTCAGTTACTGTATTACTATAATAATATATTATCACAGGAGAATCTCTCTTTTACAAGGTGGCTTTTCTCCATTACAAGACATTTGATCTACTGATCAAAATCAAATAACACCAGACATGCAACCTAGACCTAAACCTAAGACTAAAATGCATATTTGTGCTGAAACAATTAGTCAGACTGACAATAAACAAAACTTTTAATAACCAATTAAGTGTTTAAGACATTTGAACTCTCAAAAACCTTCCAAATATTCGCTAGTTTCAGCTTTTCAAATGTGAGGATTTTGCTCCCTTTCTTTCCTTTATGTCATTATAAATTGAACAGCATTGAGTTTTTGCAGTTGGTTGGACAAAAAAGATTGATGTCACACATCTGTACGGTAAATATGAAGCTACAGCCAGCGGCTGGTTAGCTTAGCATAAATACTGGAAACAGCTAGCTTGGTTCTGTCCAAAGGTGACAAAATCGGCCTTCCAGCACCTCTACAGCTCACTAATCAATAAGTTATGCCTCGTTTGTTTAAGTGTAAAAAGGACACATTGTGATTCTACGGGGGAGGTTGTGAGCTGGACTATTTCTTGGCACACAGCAGCGACTTCCTGAAGTTTGTCATCACCGTGAGGTGCCCAGCAAACCAGGGGAGATTTTAGTAAATTACTGTGACCAGCCAGGAAATAGACCACCTCATAACCCCCATAATAAGGGTATTTCCCAAAACTATTGCCTTAATACAATAACATGATCACATAATACCAAAACTACCATTTTAACTTACTGTCAGGCTTTTGTGAGAGACTAAATTAGCTGAAAATTCATAGGAGGGTAGGTGTGATACTCCTTGCTAAAAGGTGTGTTTTTTTTCCCATTGAAGTGATGCTGGCTGTTTTTCAGGATGAGCCTGCCGAGTGTGTGTGTGTGTGTGTGTGTGTGTGTGTGTGTGTTCGTCTGCTAGTGTGTGTGACTGGTGGTGATCACCTGATCGGTTGTCTTGGCTTCGAAGCATCACTTCCTCCACACAGTCGGAGGGGAACCAGCCTGTGCGACCCCTGACCGTCCCCTCCCAGTATCCGCCCTCACCAACACTCAACACTAGGGGGGGGGGGCAGGAAAGAGCAGCATGTCAGGAAAAGGCAACACAACACGCACTAACACACACACACCAATGAGAAATGAACACACAGCAAAAAGACAGCAACATTATACAGACAGAAAAGAAATCATGTAGACACACACAGACATGCAAACCTCCTACATACTCACCAAGACATACATACCTGGCAACACCTTAGACTCACTCACAAACACACACATATTCATACCTGCAGACATTGAATACAAACATATATAGAGACCTTACACACATGTTAGGACATGGACATTTTACAAACTCATCTGAAGACACTTGGCTTGGATCTGGCCTGGGTGTTGATCTGTCTCTGAGACCGATCAATCCCTTTTACACCTGGTGTTAACACACATCTCCTGTCAGGTTTGAGTTAATGTGTGTTTGTTAAGTAATATTTTTATCAATGCTAGTCAACTCACTGTTTTCTCAGCCTAAAAGTAATAGTTTGACTTTGCTTATTAGCTTTCAGCTGGGAGTGAGATAAGAAGATTGATACCACTCATTTCTGTCTGTTAAATATAGAGTTACAGTCAGCAGCTGGTTAGTGACTGAAAGCAGGTGGAAACAGCTAGCCTGGCTCTGTCTGAAGGTAACAAAATCCATCCAGCACCTCTACAGCTCACGAATCAACACGTTATATCTCAATTGTTTAATCTGTACAAAAAGTGAAGTGTGAAAGGACAGGTTGTGGTTTTATGAGGGGTTATCTGCTGAACAGATATAAGAGTGATCAACCTTTTCACCTAACGCATATGGCCCAAAATGTAGAACTTTTGCATTAAGCCTTGTAGGCTAGAAGTCCATCCATTTGTAGTTTTGGTGGTCAATGCTCAACAACTCCAGGCTTGAGTGAATATGAAAGGGTTGTTAGTACCAACTCTGCAGCCCAACGCAGCTTTTTAGCCACTTTTAGCTGCTTTATTGTTTAGCTTTTCCGGTCTGAACTTGGTCCGAATGGTTGAATCTCACCACTGTCCTCATATAACTAGGCAGGAAACAAACAACTCTGTACCACAGCTTAAAGGAGAGTGAATATTGGACTTACATAAGTCAGGTGGCTATAAATAAAACATCAGCGAGATGATCACATGGCTTCCTATGCGCTGCTATGTGTCTGCTGGATATGTAAGTAGGCATTTGTTTGGTAACAAGATAGCCATAATGCCATAATAAGCAAATGGTATAACTGGGCTGCTTGTTTAGGATGATAGTATTAGCTATGGTGTTGCTGTATATATGCCAGTGCAGCATTAGCTGAAGTCAGGTAAATAAACTAAATGTTCTTGTGATGCAGCTGCTTCATGTCCAAAATACTTTACCAGTTAGCTAAATGGTGTTAGCTTAAAAGCTGCTAATTAAATCTCAACTCTGGAATTGTTAAACCCCTGCAGTCAGCAGCTTATATATTATAAGGAACTATTTGGGGTTATGCCAAAGCCCCAAACAGAGAGGGACTACTGTAAATGTAACATTTACATATTTTAAAAGGTGTCTGTAATGTTGCTTTGCAAGTTTCTGAATGTGCCTTCAATTCATTTTTACAAGTGTGAATGTCAAAGTTGCCTGTCTGATTCATGTGGAGATTTATTTCATTTGCACATTCTTGTTAAAGTGGAAAATGCCCTTCCACATACCTCTGGAGGTGGCATGAAAGAGCAGAACATCACTGTTTCAGTATAATCCAGTCATGTTAGTACCAGGTGTAAACAGCATCACTAACACTGACTCCCAACCAGACAGACATTTTGAATTCACATCGAAGACAAATGAAAATTAAAGTATACTCACCTTTGACCCTGTCTCCCTTATTGAAGCTGATTTCTCGCTCTCCCTGGGCAGAGTGTGCTCGAGTAGCTACGAAGACTCGCCCTGGGACAGCGCTGTACAGGCGCCTCCGCTGGCCTGCGGTTTGTCCAGCTGTGCTGGCAGGTGCAGGCCTGGGTTGGATGGAGCAGAAGGTGGGACGGATAATTTGAGACTGCAGTCAAAAACTCAAAGCTCCCTATAGGTATTGGTGGCTAAATAACAGAATGCAAATTTTTTTTTTGAGAGAGAGAGAGAGAGAGAGAGAGAAAGGGAAAGGTTAAATTGGCTACTTGAGGATTGTTAAGACTTCTTCAACCAGTTTTCCGAAACATTTGCCCGAACAGTCCAGGGTTCTCTATTAGGTCACATTTCAATGGTTTAATTTACTACCTTTTTATGTCTGTACATTCACTTAACAGATATTGAATTGTCCATATCAGCAGTAATAATATAACTCATAAGTCCGACAGATATTTTTTGTTGTTTTTTGTTATTACTTTTGGTATTAGAGATCTCCAGAGAACCCTAACTAACCCTACAAAACCATTTCTCACTGGAAAATGACCTATTGCACCAAAAAAAAAAAAAGACATAATAAACTATATTTAAGACTAAAGCCTAAACATTTAACCACTTTTACAACCCTTTAAGACCTTGACTCAGGTAATTATTTTAAAAACATTTGAAGGACTCTTTTAGAACCTGCAGACATCCAGTAGAAAGTCTTCATAGTACTTTAACCAGCCCAGATGAACCTACAGTATTCTGGTTCTTGTTCCGCAGCATCTTGTTCTCAGATGCCAGCCTTTGCCACTCACCCCTGTCTCCGACTCTGCCTGCTCCGGTCCTCCTTGTCTCCGATCCTGCCTCGGGACGGGGAGCGCGTCCTCGCCCCTCTGGGGCTGCTGGAGCTCCGCAGGGTTCCTGTATGCTTATAGCCCTGTGAGAGACAGAGAGGGAGAACAGTGAGAAAACACATTTCAAGAAAGATATTTATATGTGGTACAGCTACAATATAGCATTACCATTATAATTTTAAAAAACAGTACAAGGTACGAGCACATACACTATCTGTACATGTACACATTCACCTGCAAAGTTGTGATTACAGGAATTGTTTTTTTTTTATGTTGTTTCTTATTTTAAGTTTCTGTATAATATAATGATATAAGTTGTACTAACTTAGTACATTTTCTATTTTTCTATTCATTTATTGTTAACTACTGTATCTTCTTCTCTGCCGCTGTGACAACTTTCTCTGACTCTCCTAATGCCATTGACTGTGCTTTTAAGAGCCCTATGTAATGCATAATGTCTACAGACAACAACATTCAGAAAATGATAAATATAATAAAATGTATGTAAAAATGTCTCATAAATGATGTTTTAATACATGATGTTGTACGTTTATGGGCGGTCACTCAATATGATCACTCGATGACGAGAGCCAGGGACTTCATGACTTGTTTTCTGCTACATTGCACATAATAACTAAAGTACATGTACATGGATGGCAATCAATACCTTCTTAGATGACTTCTGAAGGGGTCAAAAAAATTCAGGAGCAGTTTGCACTTGCAAAACAGTTAGTAATTATCTACAACAATATGTTGGTTATTTTTGTAATACATGTAATGTGTGTTGATGTCTATTGGGGAGCATCTCTAAATTCTTTTGAGAGGTCAAAAGCTCCAGAACACCTGGACCTTGAGGTGAGGTTTGTCAACTGCTGTTTCCAATGTCAAGAATTTAAACTTTGAACCTCATCTTTCTCACACACACACACACACACACACACACACACACACACACACCTGCACAGAGACGATGTTGGTCCCCGGGGCGTTGGGCACTGCCATCCAGTCTGGCAGGTTCATGCTGCTGTCACTGTTGGCCCGGAGGAATGGATGAGGGTGGGGTATTGTCAGCGTCCGGGCACTCTCCCGCCTCTGGGGGGCGTACTTTGGAGACTCCACAAAAGGAACTGGGAGGTGAGGGGAGACAGGAAAGGGTGAGAGAAAAAGGCAAGGCAAGGCAACTTTATTTATATAGCATATTTCAAACACAGAGGCAATTCAAAGTGCTTTACATAGCCAAAGAAAAAAATTATGAGATAAAATGAAATGATACATAAAATGAAATAAAATACATAAAATCAAATCATATACAGTTACAGTGCAGTAAAAGGATGTAGTGGCCAATGCAACAAAGGAAATAAAAGTGCATTAGAGAAATCAGTCATGCAAATGCACAGGTGAGTGTAATACATTTTCTTTGTCACAGCTCTTAATTTGCACGTCCTCGTACTCTACTTACTGTAATCCGTGTTTCTTTATAATTTAAACTCCAACATGCATATTGCTTTGTATATTCTACTTTTCATTGGTGCTTCCTTTTATTTGTTGATTCAAGGCCTAATTTCCTCTAATCTCCAAACTGGCATGAAACATTCAAACCAGACCTCAGCTACTCACCCACATCTGTATCCCGGTGGTTTTTGATAATTTCTCCCAGCTCAAAATGGCCGGACATAACAGCCACCTGATAAAAACACACGGACAAACACACACACACACACACAATCTTTTTGGATACAGTCAGATGGCAAATGACGTTTTCTATTTCTCTTGTTATAATTATAGTAGGTCACTTTATGGGTGCTGTTACTGAAGCATTATTCTTCTGTATTTCTAAATGACCACATTTTGTAGGCACTCTAAACTTGCGCCTCTAATGGGCAAATTTACATGTGATGGAAACCAGATTCGTTAATATAAACATGCAGATCACATTCCCCCGATGCAGGAAAGATGGTTGATCTGTTCAGAAATATGCAAACAGTGATTCACAGACATCCAGGTTATAGGATATCTGCAACTACAAAGTCAGGGGGGAATGGATTAGCTGTTTTCTTGAGTACTCTCACATGAAAACATACTTTTATGTTCTTTCAACCATTGCACAAATGCTTTTGACCTTTTGTTTTACAAACTACACAGGTCAGCACACAATCCAGCAAATTTCAATGCTTCCTCCCCATTGTCTCCGCTCAAACACAACAGATTGTCTCAGCTGGCTTTTTCTGCACTGACAGAGTTAATGTATTCAGATTAAGGGGTCATACGCAATCCTGCCACCTGGGACCACTGTGTGCATCGCAGCACAATAATGGTTTAAAGTGAAATTAGGCCCTGGCACTTTCTGCTACGTTAACTTAATAAGACACTAAACCATACAACCACCCAACATGCATAATTACCCAGCCAGGCACTCAGTCATTACCTGAAAGGGGGTCTGCCCACTGTTGTTCTTTGTGTCTTTATTTGCTCCCCGGTAGAGCAGAATTCGTGCACAGCTTTCCTGCATCAAACAGCGTTGATTAATGTACATTAATCGTGAAATAAAAATGGTATAATTACTGCTTAACATAGAAATGCATGTAATTTGTTCACCCGTCTGCATTGGCTTTAGAAAGCACAGTATTCTCTTATTTCGACTGTGTACATTTACTTGTGCTACAATCTTACTGCAAATATGCTGAATATTAAATATTCTATGAAACATGCTTTTAAAGCAAAGTGGGATAAAATTTCTAAAAACTTATGTAGAAATGGAAAGCTCTTTGGCAGAAAAAAAAAATTAATGTACAGATTCAGGTTTACATCTTTTTCAAATTGCTCTGATTTCATCGGTTTTCCTAGAAAAATACATATTGTAATTGGGAGGGTGTTTTCAGGTTCAGGATGCTGAACCTAAAAAGGTGAGTAACTTATTTAGCAAAGGTAAAGACCATTTATGGGGGTTTCACTTTGTTATACTGTATGTTCAAAGATTTAAGGTGTTTTATCAGAGCGTTTCCTCTACTCTAAAGTGTGTCTACCTTGTTGTATAAAGCACAGATGTGCAAGGCAGTGTTTCCAGAGGCATTCTGGGAGGAAGAATCCGCCCCATAGAAGAGGAGGTGCTCCAGATGCTGCGAGTTACCATTCTGACAGGCCTGAGTGAGGATGAATAGATGGAAAGAGAGAGCGAGAGCAGGAGGATGTGGAAAAGGCAAAGAGTTTGTTAAGGAGGTTAAAAAAAAAAAAAAGATGGACCGAAGAATAAAAAAAAGGAAGGATTTATGTGGTTTAATAAAGAGAGAGAGGCGGAGAAGCAAACAAGGATGAAGTTGAGACAGTGACACAGAGAGGGGAACATGGTGACAGCTATAAAGTGACACCACATTTAATTAACACCACCTCCAAACTCAGAGGGCGAGAAAACAGTGAGAACACAAGTGAGATCCATTAATAACAACAATCGTAGTTAGAACAATAAGAATCATCATCATATGGACACACATACAGCAACATCTTCTTAACTGTTATTATTGTGATTTATGTTATTACCAGTTACACCATGGCCACATAGATTGCTCATTTCTGGTTGGTTGGCAGCTCTCCATTGCAATCATATATCAGGACACTTTGAACATATTTTGGGTCAACAACTTAACAGAGGATTTGTTGTTTATTTTCTTTCATAGAGAAACCTTCAAGTGCAATATCACTTACATAAGTAGCCGACAGGTGACTGGACATAACTATTTTAGTGCTGAATTAATCCGGACAAAAAAATGGCATTTAAACACTGAATACTTCTAATTTGGGAGGGCCAAGGGAAGTATCAGTAAAAAAGTATAGGCTTATGGTGGAGCCAATCTTAAAAATCTCAGTATCAATGCTAAACGTATGTGTCAAATCCCACTTAACACACACACACACACACACAAACACACACACAGAATAAGATGGAGGCCACGAATGGCCAGGAGAGCTGAAGAGACAGATGCTGATGAAGTGTGTGTGAGAACACTGAGACGAAGAGGCTGATACCTTTATTTTTCTGTCCACTTCACGGCTGGAATATGAGGCCACAGAAGCAGGATGGGTGGGATGAAGGGTGAAAGGTGTCCCGAGACAAAAGATGACAGGTATAGTGGTTCATGGCATGAATGGGGGTTTTTTTGACGTAGACACAGATGCTGTACATACGCAGACACTGGAACACAGAGTACACTGGTACATTACAAAAAGGAGGCAGGCACACTTGTACAATACAAACAACAGAAACTTAAACTCCAAACACCCCAAAGCAGGACATTTTTTTCTGGTGCTTTCATACCACAACCCCCAAATAGACACAAATTAGGCCACTGACCCCATTAGACTGGATGATTTTGCCCCACAAACGTTTTGATTTAGTGTAGAAGTAACTGTATACACAGCACATGGACGATAATACAAGAAAGAAGGAAACCTGTGATTAAATACATCCATATTCTCTTAATTTTTCATCCAAAATCAAATCCCCTTTAAAGTCCCTTTGAGGATTTCCTTGAAGTTGTAACAGACCTAAATAATGCACACACACGTACCTGATGTGTCTCGTCCCAGCCGTTCTCGTCCCTGATGCCCAGCTTGGCGCGGTGGTAAAGGAGTGTTTCGCAGCAGGAGGTGTCTCCCCCTGTCAGCACAGTGTGGTAAAGTGGCGTCAGCCCTCGCCGGTCTTTATAGTCCGGAGACGCACTCAGAGACAGCAGGACCTGCAGAAAGACACAGCAGAAAAGGTCAACCTCATGTATAGGCCATTCTCAAATACTGATAGTATTGATAACAATAAGTATGTAATTATTACTACGCAATAAAATAATGACTTATATGAGCAAACAACAATAACAAAAAAGTAGCAAGGAAAAATATCTAAAGGTGGTTTCCAACTTCAAGTCTAGAAATATTCATGGAATTTTAAATCAGGAGGGGAACACATAGCCAGAGGTTCAGAGAGGTCATGCAACACCTCAGGCTAGAGAGCATTATGTATTCAATCACAGTCTGCTGTAAATTTTTATGCAGTTTAGCAGCTGTTTCTTTCCTTTGTGAAAAACATGGACTGTGACAACGTAACACGTGCAATTATCTCCCCCTGAATGAGTTTGCCCTCTACAGGGACATGTCTTCTTGGCGATTTGGGAGCTGAAATTCTGGACAAATGCCTAAAATGTAAATGTACCGCAGACCTTTGAAACAATTTGAATTTAAATTTTTTTTTTTCTCTCTGGTTGAATAGAATAATCAATTGTTTTTGTTCATGTGCATTTTGTGTGTGCATTGCTGAGTGGGAGGGTCTGTTTATTCTGTCTTCAGTTTGTTTACTTGAAGATAATGCTGCATCAGTTTCAGGGCATTTATCCAGCCTACACCAGATATATACTCTGGTGTAGGTTGGATTTTCTTATTTTATGGCATGACAATGAAAACTCATTACTTGTTGTGATTAGATAACAGCATTTCTATAAAAAAAGACGTGTGAATGTTTACCAGCAGGGCTGTATGGCGGTGACCTCGAACAGCCTTATGTATCGATGTGAGTCCATCTTTGGCGCGGAAGTCAATATGAGCCCCTCCCTCCACCAGGACCCGGATGGACTCACCTCCACCCGGCTCACACTGCACCGCCAGGGACAGAGGAGTCTCTGGCAAACACACACACACACACACACACACACACACACACACACACAGAGGGGTTCAAATAAAGTTTTTAATGGTCAGAAGGTTTGTCCTAGAGCAGGGGTCTGAAACTCAAATTATTTGGGTGGCACAGGCCAGATTGTTTGCTCCTAGGGGGGCCGCTTGAACACTCCGCGGGAAAACAACAAATTTCACTAATTTACAGTCAAACTCTTCCGTCCTTGCTTTGAGGTTATGTTCTTGAACAATAGCTTTCTCCTTAATGCAAAGTTAGGAGCAGCTTACTTTGTTAAAAGATACCCTGCGGAGTTTTCTTGTAAACAAAAGTCATGTTTACATTCAGTGCTTCTTACCAAAACGCAGTCTTTGTATCTTTGAGGTCTAACAAACACGTTGAATGCATTTCTTGTCTCATAAAACGTGGGCAAAGACGATTTTTTAAATATTTTAAATATTAACATCCATGTAGCTTGCAGTCTTCTTAACTGCCTTTGTTGGCGCATTGCTAGGCTTCTTTCTGCATTACTGCCCCCAACTGTTAATCAGCGGAATTGCGTGAAACTAACTCACATCAACAAATACATCCATGGGGTGGGGCACACTCCTAAAATATTGCTCCATAGGACTGCTCCACTTCTTTATATATGAAATAAAGACTAGTCTTCATCCATGCTAGCGACTCATTGACTGTACTTAGGCACAGCAGTGGTGCTTTGAGCTAAATGCAAACGTCACCATGCTAACATGCTCACAATTACATAGTTTAGCATGTTAGCATGCTAACATTTGTTAATTAGCACAAAACTCAAAGTGCAGCAGAAGCTGACAGACACATAAGTAGTATTGGACAGATGGTGAGGAAAAGTCAGGGGATCACCAAAGTGATTACAATTTATCCTGAGGGGAACATGAATATATGTACCAAATTTCATGGCAATCTATACCAACAGTTGTTCCTCATGGTGGCATTAGATGAAAAGTAGCTAAATGGTTCTTAAAAGTTGTCAAATCCAGCGAGAACGTCGTTTAAGTCGGCAACACTGGCCATTATCCATCGGTTTTTCAGCTTAAATAGAAAATGTAATAGTTCATCTAAAATAACTAGAAAAAATCTAAATGTAATACATTTAAACAATTATTTGCAAAGGCTTTTAACAATAAATCCTAAAGATGTGGGTGGCCTTATGAAATTGTCTCATGAGCCAGATTTGGCCCCGGGCCGGTAGTTTGAGATCCCTGTTCTAGAGATTTAGACAAAAGATGTGAAGGGAATTTTCAGTCACAGTTTTCAGAGAGTTTAAAGAAGACTCAATCCATACAAAAGACAAATTAAATGGTTTTATTTCCAGGTTACTCTATGGCACACCCTGAGACAGTTCACCCTGATTCACCTCACGTCAGGCAAAATAAAAGCTTCTCTGGAGATTTACCTCTCCAGTCTGCTTTCATCCAACAGGTAGCAAGGTAAGCCGTTTTTCCTACTGATGCATTTATACTTTGCCAATTACGCTGACATCAAATAAAGCAACAAAGAAGCTCAGTAAAATTAATTCAAAATAAAAGCAATGCTGTGTCACAACACTTTTAACCTCACTTAACACACTTGAACTTCTTCAGCAGGAACGTTCAATGGCACCTAGAAGAATAAAAGCATTCAAAGTTTTTCCAGTAAAAACAGGGTACAGAGCGTATTGGCTGCCATGGCGACAAGAGTGTTTTTGGCAAAGAGGAAAACGACTGAGGGCTTTTTATCTTTGAACAGCTTCTGTAGATCTCAGGTACAAATAATCTGGGGGAATGTTTTGACTGCACTTCCTCTGAAGTTACCGTGTCAGGACGACTTAGGGAATGCCCATTAAGCGGTTCTCTTGGCAGAGTTGGAAGTGAGCCCCTACTGACAGGAGCCATGTTGAATATGGTAGAATTATTTTATGTCCTATTAAAGGCACTCAGTGTGAGCCTTCTGCTGGGCAGGACAGCATGAAGAACGAACTTCAGAAAGATAAGCAGGTCAAATGTAAAAAGTGTTAAAGCCTTTTTGCCCTGCACGGACTTAATACCTAAGACCTAATAGTTCATAGACTACCTGTCAGAACACCTTGACACAAAATCAGTCAAGAAAGAAGAGGAACGATTTGAAGCCATGAGGATGCCATAATTAACATTTAGATTTTGGTTGATCCTAAACAGCTTTTAACACAGATTTAGTGAGTTTTACAGCAAACCTAATCTGTTTTGATGCAAGGTTATTGTGGCAAAAAGTAATTAATTAGTTTTGCTATCCAAATTTAAAAGTAATTTTCTACCCTTGACTCCTTAGTACAGGAGCACACAAACCAGGACCCAACATCAAACCCTGATGTCCAAAGTAGCAATAACTATAATGTTCAAGGTGGGTGCGCGCACTCTTTCCCATATAAATATAATGCGAGTACAGCATGTTGGTGAGGGGGGGTTCATCAGGGCTCTCTGTTGCACCCCCTGTGTTATGAAGTGGAAGTGTGTTTCACACCCGTGATGACAGGGTGTGTTTTGTGTTTTGACACTTGCTCCCAGAGCGGCTGGAGTGACACAGAGCAGCACACCCAAACTGTAAATGAGCTGTCTGTTGCGCCCCCTGAGCACTAACAGGATCTGAGAAAAGCCATCAAATTGTGAACAGCACTGGCTCAGATCCTTGACAAAGTGCTAGGCCAACACACTGCAGAGCCGAGGGTGGAAAACAGAGGGGGAGTTGGTTATTTGCAGAGAGTTTAAGGGTCAAGTTTATGCAGCAGAGCCACAGGTCCTAAAGCTGCTGGCTAATCTGGCTGAGAGGAGATGATTAACTGCTTGGGGGTGTTGAATCTCAAATACATGTTTATATGGACAGACAGAACAATTAAATGAATAGAGAGAAACAGATGAAGGAAGAGATTTGTGGGTGTGTAGATCGATGTATACATGGATGAAATGAGCTGTGGCAAGTGAAATCAGTGTCACCCTTAACCTCAAACCTGGTTTTATAATAATTGTACTTTTACTTTCATAGGGGACTTAAAGAAAACTCTTCATTTGGTTCCCAAAAATACAATGTCTTATTTTATGATAGACAGACGACTCTGTGGATGAAGTAAATGGAGCTGAGGAAAATGCTAAATGCCTGAGGGGAGGTGACAGGTCCTCAGGCTCTGTGGTACTCCTTACCACCGGTGTCAGAGTCCTGGTAGTTGGGATCGAGGCCTTTGTCTAAGAACTTGATCATCTTGTCCACAGCGCTGGTTTGGATGTAATCCATGAATTTCTTCAGGCTGGCCTGCATCCGGAGAGAAAAGTGCTGCTGTATTACAGAGAACAGAAAGAACTCCCTCTGCCTGAGAAATACTGTATGTGCAAGAGAAGGACAGTACAGTATAGTACAGCAAACTACAGATATATTATACATGCACAATGCATTCTCAGTGACACACTCATGTATACACTTACATTAACATAACGATACAGTATTGATTTACACTGTACCAGTACATTTATATGACTGAAACATGCAATCCAACCTCAGGACGAATTGGGTTTCATACCTTAGTGTGCAGTTTGGCCAGTTGCTTCTCATCCAGATTGGTTTGTTTATACACCCTGGTCTTGTATCGAAACTAAACCCGAGAGAAAAAGAGAAAGGAAATGAAGAGTTGATCCTAACACAGAGGGCGTTTGTCCTTAATTCTCTTAGCTTTTGGCCTAGATCCACGAAATGGGGCCTGCAGATTTATTATACAGGGCAGCTTTATCTGGTTTGCTATACAAACCTCCTCTTCTACTTCACTGAAGACAAGAATTGTGAAAGAAATGGTCTAGCTTCACAGCAGTTTAAAGACTGTTTACAGCCTCCACTGGGTCGTAATATAGCATGAAAACAAGGCAACTGTACAGACTGGATAAGAGATTAGCAGGTGTTGCATTAAACAGAGCAGTTCTGTGACACTCCTCTAAGAAATGTGTATGAAACTTCATTCATAAACCAGGGTTTTTATAACCTGTTCTAACTTAAATAACACAAGGGACATTTATGGTAGATGTAGTCTAAACTGCCTTAAAGTGCTGCTGTCTTTTACTTCAGTCATCTGGGATCTGGGCACAAAATACAAAATGCTGGAGTAAACCTTTGTCACCTTGGTAAAAAAAACAGCATCTTAATATCTTAATGCTGTAATATACAAGACTCTTTGTTGGGATTTAATTGCTTGATCCAACAGCGAGGCAAATGGTTGACGTTTAAGCTCATTTAAACAACAAACTTTGATGACAGTTTGTCAAAATTCACTGTTCAACTTCCAGAGAGGAAGCCATCACATCAGATTCTGTTTTTGACCATTGCATTATTGATTTACAGTGACATCTTGCGGACATACAGGCTACATCACTTCTCTGTTGCATAATACTGTGTCTTACAACTCTGTCAAAGGAAGACTGGAATCATACCTCCAAATATGGTACCCCTTTCTCAAAGGACTGTGGGTACTCTCTGAGCAGCCTCTCCTCCTCCAGGAACTTGGCATCATGGCCATCCGTGGCGGGCTGGAACAGACCATAGTTCAGGACGTCCCGCAGAGATTCAGTCAGGGAGCACAGCACCTGCTGCTTGGCCTTCCACACCGTGGCATCTGGGTTAAACCGCAGACATTTCTGCAGGAGAGACAGAAGCAGATGCAGCTCAGCTTTAAGTCTGTAAAGAAGTGATCATTGGCTCAACTCTGAATGTCAAGGAATAAAAATTACCTTTTTCTTTAATGAAGGTCCTCTTCATTACTATTGGTAACACAATGTGGATACAGTACTGGTAAAGAACGACACACACAACTTGAATGATTGAATGTTTTATTGAAATTGTTGCATATGTTAATGTGTTTGCAGATAGTGTAGTTGCCATGCAGTTGGATGCGATTGAAGGTCGGCCCTGGAAAGACAAACACACATTTAGTTGGTTACCTTAGCATAATCTTCTGGGCCAAATCTGGGGATTGAATTTAGTGTTCACTGTTTAAGTGCGCAATAGTATAATGTGCATTGTTTGTGTTCAGGTCACTCACCTTTGTTGTGTCTCCTCTTCAGGGTGTTCAGGCTAAAAGAGCACCTGGCATCTGAGCACCAATTTGAAGGTTCCGGGAGATACCATGTGGTAATTGTGTAGGGGTGTTGATGTCCTTAAATTCGCTGTTACAGTTTCTGTGATGGTACTGTAATGAGTAATATGCATGAAGATGATAACACTATCTGTTAGTAGTGTGGTGTACATGTATTTTAATGTATTGGTTGTGTTTTTTGTATTTTGTGTATGTCCGGGAAGGGACAGGGGTCCCTATACTGTGGTAGGGGTTGAGGTCGCACCTCTGGCTCAAGTCTCGTGCTGTTGAAGTCCAGCCGCTACACGGCCATCCCAACACTTACATTAATAAACAACAACATAAACGCATGAAGAATCTTAGGAACAGTTGTGGTTTACATGAGATAAAAAAAATATTTGACAACATAAGCAATTAAAACAAGGAAAGAAATATAAAAGGCAACAAAAGTGAAGTCGACGACATGTAATAAATAATAGTCACATTATAAGCAAGTCAATAAAACTGAGCTTCAAGAACTGATGTTACAGATGATAAAGATGCAGCCAGACTCAGTTCATTGTATGCACCAATGTGGACACTAGAGGCCATGATAGAAACAACCGGATCACTTTAAATGAATCTAAACTAAGAAATAGCTGATAGGAACTTTTTTCATAAACTAGATATTTTAACTTTTAAACCGAGCCCTGCCTGAGAACCTCAGGCTGTAATCTGCAGTCTATTTATCTTGTGACCCTTTGGACGGGCTCGACCCGAGGTTGGAAACCAACTGTATTAAATAGTTCAAACTAGCGCCACCTCGACCAGCTACAATAGTAAAACGCCACGCACTGATGCATCAGTATAAAGAATCCAAAATCTTATATATTAGTCACAGGTGCCATTTTTCTCCAGAACCAGTACTTTTACATTTGCTGATAATACATCTGTAGATTTACTTTAGAAGGATTTTGAATTTTGGCGTATTTGTAATTTTAGTAAAGTAAAAAATCTGTACTTCTTCCACCACTGGTTTCATTTGAATAATTGGTAGAAGAGAAGTCTGGGAAATAAATATGACAAATTTTGTGTAGCAGAACAACATTTTTCCTGTCCTATGAATCATCTCGTGACCCCTAATGTTTCATATTGGACCCCTTGTAGAGGTCACCACTGTCTTAGAGACACATCCACCTGACTGACTGCAGCACACTGAGGCTATTCCACCTCTGAACCAGCAGGGGGAGACAGTGCCAGAGTGAAGTGGGTGATTCCCAATGGCAGTTTGGTGCAGCTTTAAGTGTCTCCGGTGAGGTCGTGAATGGCCAAATGCATAACGGCTCACAGGCTCAGTCAGCAAAGTGGAACGTAACTCACTACACAGATAGCTGACAGAAGGTTTTTGGCACTGCTCTCTCTCTCTCTCTCTCTCTCTCTCTCTCTCTCTCTCTCTCTCTCTCTCTCCTTGCCCACAGTGGAGTTGGCTTGTTCTCTGACCTTGAGGCAGCAGCAGCATGATTGGCTCATGCAGAGTAACAGCCAGCTGAAAGGATCCCTGTCTCTTGCTGCATTACTGCATGGGCTCTTGACTCTAGCCAGCACTTCAGTCTAACCCAGAACATTTGCTCAGTCATTGTCATGTCTCATCTTAATCTCTTCACACGTACACATAGACACACATCTCTGTGTGTGTGTGTGTGTGTGTGTGTGTGTGTGTGTGTCCTACAAAGGAAGAGATAAAACCCTGCACGCGGGTTTTGTGCAGAGGAGTAACATAACATTTTCTCCCTCTGTTTTATCCAGCCTCTCCGTTCGCGCACAGCCAACCCGGTCGCCACGGCAACCGGTTCATTAGTGGAGCAAGCTGCTTGTTGCCATAGAGACATCCCTGTGTTCCCTAGGAGATGGGTACTGGGAGGGTGTGCATGTGTGCTTGTGTGTGAGCATGTTCGTCAGTGTGCATGGGTTTTTGTTTTTTTTTATGTGTGTGTGTGTGTGTGTGTGTGTGGGAAAAGAGAATGGGGTAAAAGGAAGGGGAATGTCTAAGACATGAAAAGGTGTGTCTGTTTGTATTAGATTAGGTCACACACACACACACACACACACACACACAAGCCTACACACTGCACACTTACAGTCCCAATAAATGATGCAGGCAAACACACTCTAAAATGAATCACAATCACAGCAGAAGAGAATGAAAGTTAAGGACTCAGTTATCACGCAGGAGGAATATTCCCACAGTCAACCTGAACAATTATAAAACACTGATAATTATCATAAAAAAAAAGGTTTAAAAAAATAGTTTTCGGCCTAACAAGCTTTAGATAGTTGGAGATTTTACTGAGGCAGCCATGCTGCTTATTGATCTGTATACCTCCAGGTATATGATTGATCCTCCAACTTCTAACCGGTCAGCCAATTAGGGCTCATCACAGATTCTTCATCCCTATCAGGTCTTGGAAATGCATCTTGGTTCTGCAGACAGTTTTCCCACTGATTCACCCTATATTACAGCCAGTTCTGTACTGTTAGTAATGCAATAGTACAGCCTGTACTCCGTGTTTCGTTAAAAGTATGGCTATATGGTGACTATATGGTGACAGACAGAGTTTTTGTGGCGCCCTCTAGTGGTCAGAGAGCTGTGTGAGTAAATTTCTTAATGAGACTAAATGGCTACTGAGTTCTTGGTTTGTAGAATGTCTATGTACAATGACAGTATTGTTTCAGTGTCAAAATATAAAAATATAAATGCCAAGATGATTTTTTTCCTTCCAGTTCATGCTCGTTCATGCTAGTATTCTGGCTAATCAGTGCTCATTGGCTAAATTACAAAAAGCACTTACAACACCAAGTGCTAGCAACTGGCACTGACTATATTTCAGTGGTAGGGGAAGTACTCCGATCTTTTACTTAAGTAAAAGTACCATTGCAACAGTGTAAAAATACTCCATTACCTAGATAAGTCCTACATTCAAAATCCTACTTGAGTAAAAGTGATTGTTCTGCAGAGTGATGAGCAATATATTCTTATATATGACATTATTAGATTGTTAATACTGATGCATCAATGCATAAGCATCATTTGACTGTTGTAGCTGGTCGAGGTGGAGCTAGTTATACTTTACTACTACAACTTTATACTGTTTGTACTGAAACAAAGACGTTTAGAGGGTAACTCTGCTTTTTTGTAAGGGGTCACAAGCTAAAAAGGTTGGAAAACACTGGTTTTGCTTCAATTTTGCTTTGTTGTTGTTGTTTTATGTAAATTCTTAATCCGAAAAGTAACTAGTAACTACAGCTGTCAAATAAATGTAGTGGAGTAAAAAATACAATATTTCCTTCTGAAAGGTTGTGGACTATAAGTAGAAAGCAGCAAAAAATGGAAGCCAAGTACCTCAAAATTGTACTTAAATACAATGCTCCGTTACTTTCGACCACTGATATACTTCTATCATCTAACAAGCTGCAATAAGTCAATGAAATAAGATGAACCAGGATTAAAGCAAAGCATTGATCCTTATTTGTTACAGTTTGTGTTTGAGAAAGCTACTTTTTCATGTCCCTGTTTACATGATTATAAGAGTCTCCAGGTTTGTGATCGTTTCTGTGCAGGTGTGTCTTCTCAACATCTCAGCCACTCATTTCCCAGCGTGAACACAGTTTGATTTCTGTCTGTCGGAACTTTGCTGCATTTACCACTCTGCGGGATTCAGCTCCTCCATCTGATCATTTGTAATGGAAAACAAGCAACAATACAGTTTGTGCTCTGCATTACCTAAGTCAGACCTTCCCTTCACTTTAGCGTGTTTATCATCATTACATCATGTATCATCATATTTTTGTTTTCCTGACGAACTACTAACTTGAGTTGATGATGCACCTGCAGAAGAAACCTGGATAAGGTGTTTACATGCCACAATATCCTGGTTTTTATCCGAGTACTCCAGCTAGCATATCCCACGTTCTCAAAACCGGGATAAGAGTTTATTTAATAATATATGAATATTTAATATTTAGTACATTTAGCTTACAATACTTTCATACTTTTAGGTACAATTTTGAGAGCAGAACTTTTTTCCCTATGCTATTACTACTTTTACAAAAGTAAAGGATGTGAATACTTCTTCCGCCACTGTACATGGGCGACTCCTAACCGGGATACTAGTCACATAAATGCACTATATGTCACAGCTGATATGTAATTTATAACGTTTGCATGATGTTCAGTTTTACATTAAAATCTAAAGGCAGCTTTAAGCCCTTCTGTTTCTGGTTTTATCATTATGCAGACCAAAAATTCTGTCTTGCCTCCTAAAGCTGTGATCACACTTTCCCACTCACATACGCCTACTCACTCTGTCCATGCTGCTCTTTATCTTCCCCTGCCTATCTCTATCTTATTCTCCCTCCTCCTCCCCTCTCTCTCCATCTTTCTGTAACAGCTCTGTCACTTATCTATGCAGAAATAAGAGTCGCTGAGAGTCTCGCTCTCTCTCTCTGTCTCTGTCCCTCTGGCCTTTTTCTGCAGGCCAAGTGCAGGGGGACTAGAAGCCTTTAATGAGATCTATGGGGAAATAACCCCCCACCAAACACACACTCACACACACACATGCCAGCCATGTCGCCATTTAAGTCTTAACTTCCTCTCCATATCTCTCTCTCTTTCTCTCTCTCAATCACTCCAACCACCCCCGTCCTCTCTACAGCAGTTCAGAAGAAAAGCAAATTTATTTCTGTTAAACATTCCTGTCATCCCCTCTCTGCCTTGTTCTCTCTTTCTCCATTGTCTTTCTCTCACTCACCCATGCTGCGCTCCCTCCTCTCCTCCTCCCATACTTCCGTCTCTGTTATCTCAGTCCCTCTGTTCACCTTTGGGGCTCATTAACATGCAACCTCTCCACAGCTGTAGAGAGGCATGGTGGACACTGTCTGTGTCTTGTAGTCTGAGAAGTTCACATATCTTAACTGAAATATAAGTGTGTGTGTCCCTGTGTGTATCTGCATTTCAGTGTGAAAGTGTTTGTGAGGCCAAATCCTGCCTGAGGAGCTGCTGCTTATACTTCAGAGTTTGCACGAAGTCAGCAGAGGAAAACTCATTTGTTTCACGCTGTTTAATGCACTCGGCAGGCAAATGCCAATGTGACTGCATGTGTTTTGAGAATCTAATAAACCTGCAAAGAAAACTGCCTTGATCTCCTGCTGTGACAGAATCATATCAACAACTTGTGATGCTCAGATCTGACTGTCGCTGTGCACACAAGTGAGTTAATGGACCAGTGCCTTTTTCATCAGCCACCAGTGGGAGAGGAGGGATCAGCGCAGAGTACACAGGTCCACGGGCACAGCTAACTCAGAGATCCCCCTCATCAATGTCACTACCCAGTTCTCACTGAGGTGGTAGTCAAAAGATGCCTGAACATGCAGGTTAAAACTGGGCTACTACTAAAAGTGGAGTTGATTTAGAAGCATTTCAGTGACAATATTTCAGTGTGAAACAGGCCACAACACGTTGAAATATAGTCACGTAGTTATATGCAAATTAGATCTCTAAAAACTTTTCAACCGAATTTAGTCATCTTTTGATGCAAATCACAAAAACAGTGATTCGAGGCAGTGGTGGAATTAGTATTTAGATAATTTGCTTAAGTAAAAGAAGCACACTGTGAAAATACTCCATTACAAATAAAACTCCTGCATTGAAAATAATACTTGCAAAAATTACTTAAAGTATCACCACCAAAACGGTGCTTTTGTGGAACACTGAGGTTTGTATAAAAAGCTTTCTTCAACACAGGTTCGTTAGTGCCTTGACCTTCAGCAGATAAAATGGGACAGGACATCAGCTGTCACAGCGCAAAATAACTTCCTACATAGCTTCATGATCTGTCTCTGTCTGCGGCAGGAGACGACTGAATTCCTCCTTGACCTATAACAACTCTACTAAAGCACAGATTTTGTCTTCATGTAGCGATGGCCCAAATCCCCTGTTGAAAAACGTAGTAGAGTGATAGTACACACAGATCTCTCACTCTCTCTGTCAGTGCACCGGCAGCGCCATCTTGATTGACAGTGACTTGAGAGAGATCTCCCCAGTAGGCTTGTACAGCTCCGTTAAGAGAGTTTTAGAGCAGCAGAGGTAATCCCACTGAGGGGAGTCAGGACATATCACCAGATGTTTCCCCTCAGGGCTCTGTGGAAACGTTTCAGGAGAGAGTATCGAACACTGACCTCCTGACAAAGGTCAAATGGCATTAGCATTGTCATAAAATATCCTACAATCATAATGAATGCAGAAACATGAGTCCATCTGCTCAATATGTGCACAAATACAGATACTTAATGGCATGAAAAGCACAGAAAAAGACATGGACTGCAGCTACTCTGGACCGCAGCGCGTTTCTATTCCTTGTCCTTTAAGTGCCTGTATTTGTGCACATATGGAGCTGATTAAATTGTCTCACTTTTCTGCATTCAACGGTGTCCCTTCTGAGGGATCCTTGCCAAAAATAATTGGTTCAAAGATGTTTGAATGTAAAAAAAAGAACACATTTTAATGTCCAAAAAGAATATTCACTGATATTTTATTATCAGATGTGTTATTTATTTAATTTTTTATAAATACCAGTATAAGTTGAGTTTTTTAGTTTTATTGTTGTAATTTTTAGTCTCAAATTGTATTTATCGTTTTTATTTTGTGTCTGTGTCGCTCTAATTATGCTATGTGAAGCACTATAGGGTTTTATATAAATAAAGCTGAGTTGACTAGTTGAAGCTCTAGTTACCAGGTGCCACCCGATCTCTCGGGTGTAAATGCAGCCTGATGTGCAGCAGTCCCACAGGAGCCATAACATTAATTGCCATATCAAATTCGATTGGCCAAGTTAAATCTGTAATCAAACTGCATCAAACTGGATCACTTCAGAGATGCACAACACTGATTGTTGAATATCCAACATAGAGCTGTATATTCTGCCAAAAAAGGTAGATGTAACACTAATTACCACTGTTTGTGCGTGTTTATGTGTATTCTCTGCACGTGAGTGCTCCTTCGTCACTCCAAATCCTCCTCCCTCAATTCATAACATTTGCATTTGCGTGCTACAGTCACTCCCTCGTCTCATTACAACACAATTAACGAGCAATTAGAGTTTATTGAGAGTGGATTAGCTGACATGTAGAACAGACCTAATGTACTGGGAGTGTAACGGGATATTACCCAACACCAGTGAGAGAAGGAGGAGGAGGAGGGCAGAGGGCAGGAGATGAACCGGTGGGGGAAAAAAGTGAAGAGGATCAGAGAGTTTTTATTCTGAATGTGCAGCTTTCGAATGAGAGACGGAAAGTGAAAAACGGCCTGAAGCGGTTGAGTCAGGATGGGAGGAGAGTGAGAGAGAGACAGAGAGAGACAGAGAGAGACAGAGAGAGAGAGAGAGAGAGAGTAAATGTCACAGTGATGGTGGGTTATAACTCTTGTGACCTTGGGGAGCAAGACAATATGTACTGAGTCAGTACATCTTCGCAGGAAGTCTATAAGGTCATGTTTTAGTTCTTTCATATGTTAATGTTTATCTGAGAGTTTATGTAGCTGCTTAATTCAGACACATGGACCAAAGAAGAGATTAGAAGAAAAAGATATAAAAAATACTGTACAGTTAGACTGTATCTTACATCATTAGTGCCCTTTTGATTTTCCTGTCAGTCAGTCTGTCAGCAGTCTAATTTTTGACTTGTGAGTCAAAACCTTCAGCATTGCACTTTTAAAATATATATTCACTATTTCATTCCACCTCCTTGCTACTAACAAAAATAAATAATGCGCACAAAAATCTTTCCTGGCTCTGAGAGAAAGGTGAATATGTCCTCCCACGATGATCAGAATTTCTTCTTCAGTGTGGTCTTTGTATTTTATTTTGTAAACTGATCTGAAACAGCGGTGATCGTCCAGGAGCACCTTGGTTTTTTGTTTTTCACTCTTCTTGACAAAGTAAACGCACAAATTTGACAAATGTTACACATTTAGTTTAAGGGATGAACACTGTACTGGATGTCAATGAGTCCATAAATTGAATTTCTTGAATTTATTCAGATTAATCTCAAGCACAGTACTCATCAGAAGACACTTAATGTGGGTTTCAGATGGGGATTTTATATATTATTTAAAAAGTGAGTTTTTACAATTTTAGGTGGTGTGAACATGGTTAAATCTAAAGATACAGGAAATCAACATACAATACTGCTTAAAGTCAGCTTAAAAAGTCAAAATATCAATCAGCAACCAAACCCTTTATGTTTTATATGTTATTCAATCTCATTGCACCTTTGTTTATTTCTGTCTGCTTCACTTTATCTCTAACTGTGTCTTCTTCGATCTACCTTTATCTCTCTTCACCTGTCTTTCTAAGCTACCTTCTTTCTACATCAATCTACTTTGATCTACTTCTATTTGTGTCTACCTCCATTTACCTTTATCTCCATCCTCTTCTATTGTGCTTTTACCTACTCTGTCACCACCTCTTCCTGCCTCTATACTTCCAAACACCCATTTCTATGTGCCACATTCTACCTCCACCTATCTCTATGTGTCTTCATGTGACTGTTTCTGTGGTTTTGACCCCAAGCTTGAGTGAGCATTCTCCTCCCAAGTATTCCCATTTATCCATCTTTTTACAATTAAACTTTGATGTCAATTTGTTAGAATAAATAGGGAGTGGTGAATCATTTATGGCTGGATTTAAAAACACTGAATCAAGCACACACACACACGCACACACACACACACACACACACACACACACACACACACACGCACACACTGCTGAAAACACCCAAGCACAGATCAATAATAAATCACACAGCAGCAAGAGGGAGGAAGAAGCGTTGAGCAAGGAATTTATAGTGCACTGGGATGGTAAATATAAAATATGGACACTCATACACACAGGCTCTCACAAATACATTTATTTCATTTGCAGTTTCATTCTTGCTGATGATTTATAAAGCCGACACATCACAGAGGCCTTGATCGCTTAATGGAAAGGAGAAAAGAGCACAGACCACTAATGTCTGAGGGACGCGGCCTTCTATTTGTTGAACACAAAGGCAGTCTGGTTCAGTTTTAATCTAGCAATGAGCAAAGATGCACACTCTCCTCTCTTTCTCTGCTCCTCCCTTTCCTTCCTCTTCGTCTTCTGCACAGAAACAAACACTTGGATGCAGCCTCAGTCCCTTGCAAACCCTGCTCTTCATAATTCAATTATCAGTTTAACTGAGTTAATAATCATGATTCACTTTAACAGATCGCCCATCAGAAAAACACAGAGGGGGAAAGAAAGGCAGGAAAAATGCCTGGGTGTTTGGCAACTGCCTAATTTTTCAAGAGTGGGAGAATGGCGTACTGTACGTGGAGGCAGCTGCATCTCCGGCCCGTGAAGCCAATTTAGACACGCTTCTGATGGAAGCTTTCGCAATGATGTGATGTAAGACCACATCTGGGAAATGGAGAGCGATGGCGGATCGGTCTATCATGATTCTGGACAACCCTCTTAAAACCAGTCACACCGAAAAGGGCTTTTCACGGCATGCTTTATCGCACCATATAAAAGCTCTTTGGCAACATTAAGCCAGAGGCAGCGCTTCCCCGCCTGTTACCCTCTTCACTTCAACGTCCCTCTCTTTGACTCTCTCTGAATTCTGTCTGGTTTGTAGTGTTTTTAAAATCAAATTCTTGCCCACATATTCTCATCGTAATTGCTCTTGTATGCAATTTGGCTTCGTCTCTCGCTGTGTCTCTCGTTTTCTCCGGAGCTGGGTCACCTTGAAACTCTCTCTCTCTCACCCTCTCACATTGGTCACTTTGCTGACAAGTATTTGCGCTTCTCTCAATTTTCCGCTGGTGATGCAGTGAGAGAGAGAGAGAGAGAAAAAAGAAAGAGAATCTAATACACCCATGGACAGATTATGGACCCCAGTACACAGGCAGCGAACATGTCTCCGTCCTACCCAACATCACTCCTCAAAGACTCAGAGCCCATGCTGCAAAATGTCAGTATGGAGGCATAAACATCCACTCCTTTTGAAGGCTTCATGGAGGCTGCCCTGTTGATGCTGTGACATCTTATAGGTAAAAATTTAAAGCTATTCCTTTAGTTTTTCAGGCAGACTGTTGACCAAGGCCTTTTTACTATCTAACAAGAAATCCATCCACTCATCCATTTTTTATAAACACTTATCCTGTGCAGGGTCACACAAATTACTTCAAACAGAGGCCCTGAATTAGGGGCCCCTGCGCACTCCTTCAGGTATGTTTTAACACGATGTATGTCAAAGAAATACTTCATACTAACATTTTGGGGCATACTTTTGTTTGCTTTCTTCCAAGAGTTAGCTGAGAAGATTGACACCACTCTCATGTCTGTACAGCAAATATGAAGCTACAGCCAGCAGCCAGGTAGCTTAGCTTAGCACAAAGAGGGGGGTACCAGTGCAAAACAGCTAGCCTGGCTCCGACTCCCAGCCAAGAAACAGTGCGGCACATAACCCCGTCTAGAACGTTTTTTTGTATAGCTATAACATGTTAATTAGTGAGCTTTAGAGGTGCTAGTAAGTGGATTTTGTTACCTATGGACAGAGCCTGTTTCCCCCTGTTTCCACTCTTTGTGCTAAGCTAAGCTAACCGGGCACTGGCTTTGGCCTTATAATCCTCTCATCTAACTTTCAGCCAGAAAACAAATAAAAGCATATTTATCAAAATGTCAATCTGTATCTTTAAAGACAACACCAAGTGATGCAAGTTATGATGCATATGTGGAGTTTTGAAAAGCAGCAAAAATTAGATACTTACTTACTTACATACTTTTTAAGAGTATGTATGCACTTATATGAAATACAAAGAGCTTTTGTTCTTTAGGTGGTGAAATTGATCATTAAAAGTGGTTTAACTGATCATGACCAGGGTGGGATTGACGCCCTCTGTGTTTGTCAACTTATCAGCAATTGTTGCCATGATGTTGGCAGATTTTGTGGGTGTGTGCGGCGACAGCACTGACCGTTTGCTTTATGTCTGGGATGCCGATGCGAAACACCATCATGGAAATGTGGGTGTCCTCAGATGGCACCGAGCTGGCGCTGCGGTCCTTCAGCCTCCGCTGCTGCTGCTGTTGTATGTGATTGGCTGGCTGTTGTTGTGTGGGTCCAGGGTTGGATGAATAGGGGTTTGTGGTGTGTCCAGGGTTCCCTGGCCGGATCTGTCTGTCCCCGGTGGGTCGTCCGGCCAGTTTACCTGACTGCCTGTGTCCCTCACCCCTGCCCCCCCGTGGTAGGCCTCCTCGCCTGACCTCCTGCACCATCTCCTCCTCATCGTCTTCCTCTTCCCCGTCCAGCTCGCCATTCTCCTCCTCCTCTTGGTCTTCATCACGTTCATCTTCTTCCATTTCCTCCTCCTCCTCTTCCTCCTCCTCTTCCTCGTCCTCTGCCCCTGGATAGAGATGTCGATTATTTCCCAGCATCCTTTGTTGCTCTTCGTCGCTGGACAGGGGGCTGAACGGCATCGTCATGGCGACAGAGATGGCGGCACCAGTGGCAACACCATCATTCCCAGAGAGACACTGCAGTGGATGGGAGGAAAGAGAAGACGTGATCGACACAGAGACAAAGAAAAACTACAGAAGAAGTTTGTAAGCTGTAAGTTTCTTCCCCGGCAGTGTCCAGGCCTCCATACCACTCCGGTCTCTATGGGAACAGACTGCTTCAGTTACAGACATGCAGTACTTCTAACCCTCACCGCATGATGACATACTATTCACACCTCACGTATAAATGAACTCACTTGTGCTGATAATTTTAAGCTTCCAGACATTCAGACATTCAGACATCCTGTCTGTGCTATTGAACTGCAGATTTGCCTGCAGATGCCTGAACCTGCTTTCTGTGTCTGACGCCTGAAATATACCAGTATTTCACTCTGAGCGATAGTATCATACTATATTGGAATAACTACTGTGACACGTATTACTTTAGAGGGCACGACTACACAAGATAGTATGTAAGTGTAAGAGTAGCATTATTGAAATCCAATTTACAACATAACCTTGAGAATAAAACCTTAGTAGAAGAAAGTATTCTTCTGCACATATAAAAGACATCAGACAAACAGCTGATATTGATATTTTTGTCGTCCAATGGTAATATCAACTTGTCTCTCTGTCCATCTATCTATTCGAACGCCCACAACTTTTGGAATGACTGGGCAGATTGTTATGAAATTTGCCCAGCAAATTCATGCTTACTGGAGGATAAACCTTTTTATTTAATCTAACACTTCTGTGAGGACAAACTTAGCCTCACTACTGGTAAAGCTCTAAAAATTAAAAAACAGATACAGTGCATTGTTCGTTATCTCCAGCACTTTCATACTGTAGGTTGTAATCAACAAGGACCTTAGACTTTAAGCCTTGTTACACTGAAGCTGCTGAGAGCTGATACTCAGTCAATATCCTTGAACAATTTAAATGTCATGTTTAAATTTCCTACAAACAAAAATCTATTGAAATACATATTATGAATGATTTTGTGACTGCAGTCTCTTAAGGCAGTTTTTTCTAATTCAGTTCCTTGAAGCTGTGTCAAAAGCCAACATCATCCTCAGTAAACTAATATACCGATCAAACTTTTCACAGCAGACTATTCGTCACTGCACGTCTGCTGTATAGACACTCGTAATGGACAATAGCTCTTCATATGATGAACTATACACTCTTTTGCTGTTGCAGTCGAGAGCCGAGAAGCCACTTTAGAGCATCAGTGATGCAGCGCTGTATTCAAGTACAAGCTGAGCAAGATAACAAATCGGTCCCCGGTGGCTCCTGGTTGGCTCTGTGTGCTGTTTCAGGATTTTCAGCACCACTACATTCTGGACAGCTCCACACAGAACCAAACGGCAGAATAACAAATGGCGAGAGAGAGAGAGAGAGAGAGAGAGAGAGAGAGAGAGAGAGAGACGACACTCAAATTCCCACCAGAGAACTGACCAATCAGCAGAGAGGGCTGGAGAAAGACCAGATAAACATCTAATATTTAAGACAGAAATACTGTACTGCAGCTTTCTGCAGCTGGTTACCTTGCAGATTCAGATTCTACATACAAAAATTTGACTGACAACACTGATTGCACCAGATCTGAACACTATGCAAAAACAAAACTGTACAAAACTGAATTTCAAATGACAGTTTCTCATTTAAACATTCATCTCGAAAAAAATCAGTGTCAAGTTACTGTTTGTTTTCATTTTACTTCAAATGAATATCAAGTACAGAATAATGAGGCGACGTGTGTGTGTGTGTGTGTGTGTGTGTGTGTGTGTGTGTGTGTGTGTGTGTGTGTGTGTGAGAGAGAGAGAGAGAGAGAGAGAGAGAGAGAGAGAGAGAGAGAGAGAGACACGGGGGAATCAGAGCCACATTGTGAAGGGAAAAAAAGTGTTCGACACATAATGTCAAGGCTTTCCTTATGGGACACTGAAATAAAACTACCAGGTGTCCAGTTCGACATGAAAGAAAAAGAAAAGGGAAGGGTGGACCCAGCATGTGGTGAAAAACATTCATTTCAACATGTCACTTAGGCGTCAAGTCTTAAAATCTTACTCTTCTTGAAAAACAAAAGCATGGTAGTACGTGGAGATTATTATAACTTTCTATAGTGCAAATTGCTCCAAGAATTTTCTTGAATCGAGTGTCATTTATTTGATGCCAGTGGAGCAATATGTACCTGGTTTGTGCTGTTTGGTGGCAATAACTAAAATAAATGAAACCGCTTTACAGAAAATTAGAATTCTTGCCACAATCCTTCACTTGATCTAACAAAAACACAATTTCAAGCCTGAATGTGAAGCTAAACGGCTTGTTAAACTTGACCTTTTTTTTCTGTTTGGAGAATATATGTCAGTCTTCTCTCTCTTTCGATTTCTCCTCTCTACCCACACAAACAAACACACTGAGCGCAGGACTGTTTGTGGCAAAAACGGACTTTCTGGCAACGTTTCTGACTTCAATTTTTGAAAGCCCATTAGCAGGCAGACTTCTGTTCACAGTCATGAAGAAAGACGGAGATGGGAGACGAGTGTGCAGCAAACTGTAGAAGTTTAGCAGACACGACATCCTGATTGTATCACCAGGAACCTCAGAGGAAACAGCCTTGTAACACTTGAGTTTCAAGTTTCAAGTTTCAACAACAACACTTGACAACCAAGTGTTACCAACAAATAATAAATTAATCATTATTATTACTTTGTATTTTATCATTATTGATGTATTAACCTGTAAGCAGCATTTTAAATATTACTCTTACTACTACACTCTTGGGTTGTTAAGATCTCATCTTATGTTTTGCATGTAAAATCTTTGTGTCTACAGTAATAAATAGTGAGTACAGCCATAAGATAAATGTAGTGGAGCAAAAGTGCAGTATGTCAAGTATAAAGTTACATAAAATGGAAGTACCTAAAAACATAATTAATTACATACTGAGAAAACGTAAACATGAATGACTATTAGCTGGGCTCTTGTTGTAAAGTCAGCTATATAAATTGCATTTTTAAAGCTTCGGAAAGGTTAAAAAGCCTCCATTAAATGTAGATGAAAATTAGGCCTAATGAGGCCTCTTATATAAAGCTGTTTCTGACAATTTAGAGGAGTGCTGGAGGAATGGAAGAAAAAAGACGAAATTAAAGCAAGCATGTGAAACTAACAACAGAGAGAGAGAGAGACAAGATGACAGGGGTGGAGAAGAGGGCTGGAAACTAAATTGTTGGAGGGAATTGATGAATAAAAGAGACAAGGGCACCGAGACAAAGAAGGAGGGAGTGGGAGAAAGGTTGGTACAGTCTTGTCAGAAAGCTGACCAACCAGGGAGAGGTACCGAAAGAAGATATGATAATAAATGGAAGTGAACAATCCATATTTTTGCATAGTGCTGAGTAATCGAAGATAGGGAAAGTTAGAGAGGAAGGAGAGGACAAAGGAGGAAGCGGTACGGTAAGAGGGGTGTGATCAGAGAGAGAGAAAAACAACAGCAACAGAGATGAAGAAGAGGGGGGAAAAGAAGGGCGTACAAATATGAGGCGTTTAACCAAGGGGAGAGGAAGCACATCGCAAACAAACTTAGCGTATTGGCATGGTATCATTGGCTAATTAGCAGTAATTAGAAATTACAGCTGAGGCTGATGGGAATGTCATTACTTTTGTAGGTATTTGGTCATAAACCAAAGAATTGGACAAATAAATAATCCTGGAGGGAAAGTTAAGGGATCATCAAAGTTATTACAGTTCATCCTGAGGGGGACATGAATGTGTTTGTCAGTCAAGTTTCATGGCAAACCATCCAATAGCTGTTGACATATTTTGCTCAAAAACACAAACGTAAACCTGCTAGAGGAAAAAATCAGGGGATTGTCAAAGTCATTAGGATGAATCCTCTGAGGAATTTGTCTTTACCAAACTTTGTGGTGACCCATCCAGTACTTCTCAAGATACTTCCCTCTGAACCACAAATGTCAACCTCATGGTGGCGCTAAAGGAAAAGTCAGAGGATGACCAAAGTCAGTAACATTTGTCCTCCGCGTGTCTGTAAAAATATGACGGGGTTAGGGGGAGGGGAGGGGAGGGAGGCGCACATCACAGAAGAAAAGGTGCCAGAGAGACAAGAAAATGACACACATGAGAGAGCAAGAGTGAGAGAAAGGAGAGGGAGGATAGAACAGAGAAAAAAAACAGCAGATATATTGTGATGGAAGAGGGAAACAAAAGAACAGTGAAGAAGAACAGCGAGGAAAGGAGTTGAATGTGAGAGGTGGCTGTGAAATCAGAGGTGTGAACTCACAGGGCTGGATGGTGGAGAGCAGAGAGGAGCAGAAGGCAGAGAGGATGGAGGTGGGGTCGAGCCATGATAACACCGCTAACATTTTTTGGTTGAATTTGCAAAAAGCTACTGTAGTATTGATATTCACTGTATTTGAATTTGGCCTTTTTCCACATTTTCATGCCAAAAAATTGTCCCTCTTTTTTGCAGAATTTCATCCTGTTGGAAAAGGCTCTGGAACAGCATTTAGACCCTCAAAGGATGCTTAAACGCTCCACTGAAAATCATAATGAAATTTATTTTACAGAATGGAGCTCCTTAAAGCAGGCAGCGGTAGGTTTCATTGCAGGTTTTACAGACTGATACCTTGAATCTGCTGAGTAAAATCCACCCACACCACACAGTGATCATCAGCCTTCTGAAAGTGGTTGCCGTGACAGACCTGTTTGTCACGCACTCTTAGTTATTTATTCAGATTTTTTTTTTTCAAGGTTGATATTAGCCAGATACTGGCTGATCCTGAGAGATGGAGCCGAGAAAATGAACGCAGAGTTAAAAGGCTGAATCCAAACTTTTGAGAGAATCACTCATCGTCAATTAAGCTGGAACAGGTCAGGACAGAGGGAAAATTATGAGAGAGAAAGTGATAATCAGTTCCCGAGAGAAAAGTCATGACTCACACATAAAAGACCTTCATAATGAATTCGCTGTGTGTGTGAGCTTATGTGTGTCTATCTGTGAGAAGATGAAGAGGGCGATGGAGCGATTAGATATTGCCTAATGCCAACAAGTGATAATCATCTCCTCCGCTTCATATCTAGCCATGATAAATCTTTATCTCTCTCGCCATTCTCCTTGGAGAGCTGTTTCAGTTTCAGGTCAGATTATCAGCTTTCAGTCAGCTCGGCAACTTAAAACTATATTAACCCTGCTAAACCTCACCTTGTCGAGCAATCAGAGATGGTAGCTCCACTAGGGAGGCAAGAACACCGCGAATGAACTGCGAGCCAACTCAAGTCAATCGATTTTCCAATTAAAAATGTATCAGGTGAAGAAAGGGCAGAGTATTAAAGGGATACTCACATTCTTTTTTCTTGTTAATATTTGATATTCTGCGCATTATTTTGTGATGCTATTGTTTTTGTGTAGCAAGTTTCCCTCAGTCTGCTTCTTCTACCTCAATTATATCCCATAATACCTCCAAAAAAAGGTAAGGGTCAAGAAATTGCTGCATTCGGCTGTACATTATACATCACATCTCTCATGTAAGTTACACATGAGAGATAGAAATGTAAGTGTGATGGGCAGAGAGGGGACAGGGCAGATCTCATGAGCTCAACATGCATGCTAAGCTATAGAGAGCAGTGAGTTAATGGGCATTAGGAGATGGAAAACTTGATTTATTTTACCAGCGGTGTTATGTTTGATTGTGCGCCCCTTGCCTTGGCATTTGCTGTAGATTCATTTGTACGCTCGCAAACATCTGACAGCTTTTATATTTATCTGTTCTGTCAGCAGTGTCACTTTCAATAGTGTTAGTTGTTGAGACTCAGCAGTGCGTTATGCTCACACGGGCTATGTCATTCTTGCTTTTTTTATGATGTGTTGATATTGAGTATACAGTAATGTTATTGCAATTTTAATCAACTACTGGTCGCCTTTTACAGCCTGCAGAACAGCATTTTGGTCATTCAGTTTTGCTCTGTAGGCAGTCTGTAAAAAATCTATATATGATACACATGGTTCTTGTGGATTTGTTTTATGCGTGTCCCTATAGACACCTGAAGCTAGCCCCAGTGATCACCAAATATTGGATCTAAATTAGGAGTCTTGAACATAGAGCGTGGAAAGCGTGATATTAAAAAACAGATCTTTATGTCTGATGTTTACTGATGATGATTCTGAGCTGGAAATACTTCATGCTGCCATCACTTCATTTACATTTGGTCAGTCTGTGAGGATGAGACCCAGAAAGGAAAGACACATCAACACTTGCTGTTTTTTGGCAGTGCTAAAACGTTTTAGGCTGTTCTTCCTTATAGCATGCATTGTGCATTGTTGTATTGTAATCAAGTGTTGTATGAGAACGTTGTAAATTTACCCAGTATGCACTGAAACCCAAATCAACAACTGAAACAGGTGGCTGGCGGCTCGGGTGGTAGCACACTTGTCAGAAAGGAAATGTTAAGATATTCATGGATGGGGAACAAGTTAGCTGAGCCATTTAACATCTGTTTTAATAGACGCAAAGCTCACAGGAGGAAGTGACATGCTTAACAAATCTGTGTTTTGGCAAGGGAAAGATGGATTCGATCTCTGTTTGTTAACTCAAGACACAGTTGCCAGGTGTAAATCTAATCCAAATAAATCCTGTTTCATAAACACAATCACACACTCATACCACACACGAACCTGCCGTTGGTGGCGGAAGACGATGCGCAAAGGAAAATGGGGTTATGAGGCAGCATTTCTACTTCTACTTGAGGAGTTTTCATGTGACAGAAGTGAGAGGGAAAATTAGGTAACTTTGCTGGGTGACTTGCTGGAGTCTTGACCTGGTTCTACTAAGCTTCAATCTATCAGTGGTCTGTGTGATGCCATCAAAAGACTGATATCCCACCAGCACAGTGACATTTCACCTCCCTCCCTCCCTCTCTCTTTTTATCTCTCCTAAACACACAAGTATCTTCATGTGCTCTCACTCCCTCTCTTCCTCCCTCTCTCTTTGGTTCACCGTCTCTTTTATGTAGGACATAGCGTGTATATAGATAGATATTTTCAGTGTCTTGGTCCCCAGGAAATTTCACTGGGAAACTTCCAAAGAACAGATCGCCCCACTTTCCTGCCACTAAACTGGAACGGCCAATTTCCCTCCCTCCTTGTTTGACATCTACACACAAAATGGCACGCTGATGCGCACAAATGGACACAAACCTCCTGTACAGCCTGTTTGCGTATGTGTGCAAGGACTCGCATCCACCGCCGCAATCCCCCATGAAGCTGTGGATACAGATGGATAAAGGCTAATAATGTGTGGAAACTTTGACCCTCTGGTCAATTGAGCACATATGTAATCATCCTCCAGCACTAAGGCCTCCGCGTGGGAGATGTACGTCACAGAAAATGTCAGTCTAACCTGCAGGGACCCAGGGGAGCTCGAGCAAAGGAGAATGAAGCCACGTGTTCTACGCACATTCTGATGTAACCATCCCTTGTGCTATTAAACTAGGGTGAGCGCCGGTGGAGGAACCTGGTTTGAGTTTGAGAGGAAAGGGCGGGGTGTGCAACAGCATCACTGGTGTTCTCATCACGGAAATTTCGCAGAACTAGGCCCCGGACACCTCCGAAAAGAACATCAGCTCATTTGGTGTCCCAGAATCTCCCTTCTGTGCACCCTACATTCACCCATCCCATCATATCTCCACTCAGCATGCCAACAGGAACACGAACTAGACTGTACTTATACAGCGCGGATTAGAGCTAAATGCAAACATGTTGGCATACATGGCTAACATGCACACGTTGATTATGCAAACATGCTGATGCTCAGCAGGTATAATGTTTACCATTTTCAGCAACTTAGTTTAGCATGTTAGCCTGCTAACATTTGCTAATTAGCACTTAACACAATGTACAGCTGAGGCTGTTGGGAATGTCATTAATTTGGCAGGTATTTGGTCATAAATGAAAGTATTGGACAAAATTAAATGTTTACCTTAAGATGGCACTAGAGGTATTGTCAAGGGATCAAAAAGGTTTTTACATTTATGATTCATCATCTGGGAACCATGAATGTCTCCTATACATCTAGCGCCAATCCAAATAGTGGATGTTGAGATATTTTACTGGGTAAGTGAAAACTTTAAACTCTGGTGGTGCTAAAGGAAAAGTCAGGGGATCAAAGTCAACAAAGTCATTAGGATTCATCTTCTGGGAGCCATGAATATCTGTACAAAAGTTAATTTCAATGCATCAAGTTGTTGTTGAGATTTCTCAGACTGCACCAAAGTGGTGGACCAACCGATCGACAGAGCGACTTTGCCATTCCTAGAGCCATGCCGCCAGCATGGTTAAAAACCACAATACTGTATATCATAAACAACTGGCCTCCTACTTTCAAACATCCTGCTCTGAGACTATAAAGTTACTTAAACCCATCTTGTAATGTAATCTAAGGCCACAACACTCCAACTGCAAGACAGTTGCCAAGACATTCATGCTTACAAGAAATCAAAAACCTTTCACAATAAGCCCGAAGACATCTATTCAATTCTGCCTCTGTGATTTTTGAACATCAAAAGAAACAGTACTGTACTACAGGAAGCTGATTTAGAGACATGTTGGGGAAAAGCAATAAAGCAAACCCCTGGAGGACTTCCTATATATAGACAACAGTGGATTATAGTGAAGATGTGAGTGGGTGTATGAAACTACATAAAGACACAAGAAAGAAATGAGCGTGTGAGCTCTTCCTGAGGGGTAAGAGTGACCTCGTAGCCTATTTCCCCGTGGTTCAAAATGGTGTTTACCTCAGGTTACCAAACCTTGCCTCACAACACAACAACGTTTAAGGTATTTTCCAGTCAAAATCATGCTTTCCAGATTATTAAACTCAGTTTAATAAATGTTAGCTGGAAGCAGGGCCAGTCAAATCAGAAAAAGTATAATCAGCATTAGTAATTTATTAAGATTTCTCTGTCTCTCCTGCCTTAAAGCTTTTATTCTATCCCCTTTTGTGGACTGCATAGCTCACCTGCTATATTAATTTGTATACAAATGTTATGACAAGGTTGCTGATGTTCCTTGAGCCAGAAGATTGTTCATTTGCTTACTTATTGATCAAACAGAGGTGTGGTTGTTTACAAGGACCTGCCAAACCTTGACAGCTGATGAATGTCAGAACCACACACAAAGCAACCCCTGTTGGACTGAGCAACAAGCAACGACTCTTATTTTGGAAGGTTTTGGCAGCAATAGTATAACTTACTGTAAAGGATATTCTAGTTTAGTTTTTAACCTTAAGAGCTAAAATGTCACTGCATTGATTCAGTTAAATATGAGACACTTCCTGAAATCTTCAGTGACTCCTGCTGTATAGTCCCTGTTTACACAGCAAATGTTAGACAATAGGTTAAATCACTGTTATGTTGTATTAGTTTGTGCAAGAGGCGTGTGTGTATGCCACAAAACTCCACATTAATCCTCTTCTTGGATGCAAATGAAGTTCAAGTGAGAATGCATCATATGAAAACACTGGTATAAGTTAGTGGATAGAGTGTTTGCATGAGCTAATGCAGTGCAGTGATGTACGGCAGTACATTTAGCCAAACACTGCATATTTTATTGCAAGAACACACACTATGTGTTACTTTATGATAGGCCTTTAAAATGTCAGAAACCGGTGAGAATGCCCATCACAATTTACTATCAATATTCAATTAACTATCACATGAAAGAAAGAAAAGCAGCAAATGCTCACAAATGAGAAGCTGGAACTAGAGAATATTTGGTCATTTTGCCTTAAAAAATGACTGAAATAGTTGCTGATTTTTTTTTTCTGTCAATCGACAGAATAATTGACTAATCATTTCAGCTCTATTTCATAATAAAGCAGCACAAGCACAAACGTATTTCTCTGCATGCACGTAAGTGTTTGTTAAAGCGTCTCTATTCTCCACAGAACAGATGAAGATGAAGACACAAGATGAATATGCTGCCTGTTTCACAGAGATGAGTAATATCCTAAATCACACAGACTCATATCTCTTGTCTAGCTGAAGAGCTGAAGTGGTGGCTCGGCTCAGAGTGGCAGGACCCACTTGCTGCTATCTAGGGCCGTACTGAGGGCCAAGTTGGGGCTATTAGTTGGCGGCGCATGGGGAGCTCATGAATAAATAAGCCACAATGGGAGTAGCTGTAGGGGAGGAGACCGCCTGAACATACGAGGGGCTGTGAAATATTAAAGGTGGATGCTGTTTCACGGCTGCAGGCACCAAATGGGAGCCTGACCATGTGGCAACCTCCAGGTCGTTCCTTTTTGTTTTCTACAGGCCAACAGGAAGCCAATCACCCGTCCACATGTCTCAAGAGAGCCTGCTGGATTCCTGTTTTGCTTCTCTCTTGAGAACAACGTCCTCTGAAGTCCTGTCAGAAAGCACCCATCGTCAGCAGAGTCGGCGTGGCGATGGAAGTTTTGATCTCGACCCGCGAAGCTGACCAAAGCTGGGGCTGTGATGAGCGTGCAAGACTAAAAAGCCAGGTTTTTATACAGTGGTTGGAACGAAACACCTTGAACCAGGAGACATGATAAGAGCTGTGATTCATACTCACTCGTGCACTCTCTAACAAAATGAGGTAGAACGAGCAGAGGGCCAAAAGCTGGACAAAGCTGTCATGGTTTGAAAAAGTCTTGTTTGACCAAGTGAAGGGAGTTTTTTAGCTCCCTGCGGTTCAGCAGCGGCTGATTCAGCACTTCTTCCAGGATGGTCTGTGGTTTAACGTTTCAAGGCTTTTGAATGGAAAATCTATTTCCTCAGACAGATATACAGCATCCCAAACAGACACATTACTCTCTCATCCACCATATACTTAGCAATTCCTGGTGATGGGATTCTTCCAGACAGACTAAACAAATCAACATTGAGTTAACAATAAAAATTGTATATCAACTGAGATTTGTCACAGCTTTTCTGCTCTTTTCCCATAAGTGACATTCACATGACAATCACATGTAACTGTGATCTTCATAGATAAAGGCAGACAATCAGCTACAGAGTCACAAAAAGTGGTGGAAAGTAACTATGTACATTTACTCTCCTCCTTTCAAATATTTTTTAAAACAAAGTTTCATTTTTCATAATTCTAGTGCAGCAACCTGCCTCATTCTTTCTTGTTTTAAGCTTCAGTTTTTAGGACATAATTATATACAGACCTGTTTTCATGAGATTAAACTGCTGCTGATATATTGTCAGTATATAGAGTAGTTACAATTTGCTCCACCTTAACCAACAAAAGTAAAAGGCTACTTACACATTAATGCATCAGTAATAATAATTCTATAATATAATATATATGTATAATACAACACCATCAAAGTAGCCATTTCATGCAGAATGAGTACTTTAACTTTGGATACTTTAGTACAGTTGGCTGATAATACCTCTATACTTCAGTAAGCTTTTGAGTGTAGGACTTTAAGTTGTATTTTTACATTGAAGTAATGCTACTTTTACTTAAATAAAGGATCTGAGTTCTTCTTCCATGAGCTGAAGTCACATTCAAATGAGTCGATCTGTGTCATGGGACAGTACAGCTGTTGTTGCATGATACCATATGGTCCTTTATTTCCTCACATCCCTGCTGTCTTGCACAAAACCAGGTTCACCTCCTCGTCCTTCACTTCAATAATCCACAGGGACTCGGCTGCTTCTGATGTGCAACTGTCATCTGTGTTTCTTGTTATCTGGCTTGAAAGTGACAGAAAAGTAACAAAAGTAGCAGAGGAGCTGAACGATTGTGAGCCACAGATTCAATCAGACTTCACAAACTCCAACCACAGAGGGGGAGAGCCATCACATGTTCGCTGTTTTAATTTAAGCTATGTAGGCCAATCAATATGGCTTCACATCAAATAGACTCCTTTGCCTCTATCAGCGCGTTCCTCCCTCCATTTTCAGCTAATTCTCCTCCTATAGCTTGGACTTTGCAGAGGTCAGAGGAGTACACATGTTGTATTGTGTGCAAATGTATGCACGCTGTAAGTCTGAGCATGTTTTTGTGAATGTGTATGGGAGGGTGTCTGTGCCCATGTCACCATCAGACCCCACCTATGTCAGCCAATTCCACATCCAGCACTGTGCCTACCGAGAGGGAACTCACACTGTCTGATGTCCAGGCGAGCTGGCAGGGTGTACTGTATCTCATATATCACCTCCCATTCACGCTGCCACGGCCCCCCTTCCACTGTTACTATAAATACTGCCAGCTGTGCTTCCATTATTAATGCAGCAAGCCGCCCAAACCTTCCCAAACCCGAACATCGCCGATTCATCATCTCCCATAAACTTTAAAACACCCACTACTGCCTACTGCTGGTGCAAACTGACACACATAAACAAGCAGATAAAGTGCATGCACACACACCAACACACACTTCCGTCCAGGACAAGTTCATTGGTGGTGGTGGAGGAGGAGGCAGGCAGAGAGGGAGAATCAGCATGAAAACCAAAAATAACACATTGCATCTTGATGACAGATCAGTTACTGTTTGAAAAGGGCTGTAATGCAATATGGAAGCGGAGGGCCGTAGCTCAGTGGAGGTGAATTGAATTAGGCTCTATTCTTTTTTGCTGAGGCGCAGTAACAAATTGAGATAGAATACTGTTGTTTAAAGAGGTTGTGGAGAGGGAGAGGAAATAATAAACTGTTTCTGTAATGTCAAAGCTAATCACTACATTAGAAAATGTAGAGTCAAAAGCTAAACCACGCGGCGTTTTCCTTCAGCTGCAGCTGTTTCCCCGACAGGGATACGCTGTGACAAAAACAAGGCGATGCAGCTCGACACCTTTCAGTTACAAGTAGCAAACCTGACACCAATTTGAGTTTGCACAAAGCGCCGAGTCACACACAGTTACAGTAACGTCTGCAGAAATCTCAACAACACCACAAAGGTCCTGAACTGAACTGACAAGCTAGTTGACATTTATTTTAGCATATGGACAAATTTAACTACTGACTGAAACATCATAAAACTGTCTAAAATCATTTAAGTGACATAGAGCAGGATAGAGAGGCATTGACTTGCAAGAATCTTCATGAATATTTATTTGAAAGTGCAGTATGCATTGCCAAACGAGATCACCTGCTAACCAAAAATGATTTGATTTCAATCTATGGCACAATGCCTTCTACAGCTTACACAGATTTCACTGTTTGGTTGAATCAAATAAGCCTCTCACAGATAAAAGAACATGAAACACTCGCTTCGGTTGGATAGTCTTTGAACGCTACTCAAGATCCTATCAGGCTGCAGTGCTGCACTCAAGGCTTAAGGGAATAACAGTGACAACAAATTTAGGATTTCCAGCAAAAAAACATGGAAGTGTTTGTGTGTTTGAACTCATTTGAGGTCACAAAAAGAATCAAAATTTAGGTTTTCTGGAGATTTTGTTGGTGAAACAGTTCATCTTTATACAGCAAATTAATAAGTACATCACAAATCCACCTACAATAGCATTTACAAGAGATCAAAGAGTAAACTAAAAATCATTTATTGTGGTTTATAGTGATGAAAACAGAAAAGTCGTATTTACCGCCTGAAAGCTGATATGAACAGTGCTTTCAAGTAAGAAGCTCAAATCTACTGTCTTTCCCACAGGACTTAAATGCAGCATTGGATCCTGCGGCTGATGCTTATGCTGCTGCTTTCAATCGTGCACAAATACACAAACACACAGACACACAAATCACACCCCACCCTACACTCTGCTCATCATCCCAGGCCAGCACTGCTCCACTGCCGCCATGCATCTGCTGCTGCTAAATATAGCAACCCCACTTTGATGATGCAGCGGTGACTGTTGGGAGAACTCAAAACCTCCACTCTAGCCCCTCTCCGCCTCTCAATGGCGCAATTAGCCCTAATAAACTGAGAGTGAATTCATGATGCATGTAGGAGTCTGGCCAAAGCCCTCCAAACCCCCCCAATCCCCCACCATCCTCCCCTCTAATTACCATGAATGGAGTCTTTGCAACGAGACAGATGTGATCTGTTTGTGAGGAGAGGAGGTATGGGGAAAGTGAGAGAGAGAGAGAGCAACATAGCATTAGAGATAAATGATAGAGATACAGTGACAGTGTGTGTACGGGGGGTGGGGGGTAGCCCCTTGGGTCCCCTAAATGATGTACCCTAATGACATTCCTCTAGTACCTCCATGAGGTTGACATTTGTGGCTCAGGGTGAAATTACTCCACAACTTTCAGATGAATTGCCAAGAAATTTGGTGCAGACATTCACGTCCCCCTCAGGAAGAATTCTATTAACTTTGGTGATTTTTAGCACCCTCATAAGATCAATATTTCAATATAGGTCCACTGCTTTGGTTTATGACCAAATACCTGCACAACTAATGACATTCCCAACAGCCTCAGCTGCATTTTGTTTTTAGTGCAAACTAAAAAAGTTTGCATGCTAACATGCTAAGCTAAGATAGTGAACTTGGTAAGCATTACACCTGTTTAACATCAGCATATTAGCAATAGTCACTGTGAGCATGTTAGCATGCAGATGTTAGCATTCAGCTCAAAGCACCGCTGTGCATGTACAGCCTTACAGAGTCGCTATGGCTGTAGACTGTTAGTCTTGTTTTTAACACAAATACGTTCAATGACCCTCTTAAATTTGGTTATTACAAATTTGTGACCAATATAAGGTAGCATAAGGCAGGATATTTCACAGTAGGGCAATAAACTTTACCATCAAAGATGACCGTAGAAGTAAACATGTCAGTCAACGTCACTGGAAATTAAAACATTATGTATAATAACTATTAATAAAAACACAAATTCAGCAATGATATATTAAGTTGACTTTAACAACCAACCCCCAAAAAAACATAAAATTGTAGCATAAAACATTTGTGTGCTGCAGTTTCTATTTGCATATCTGCCAACATATACACATATATAGTATACATACATATATCTGTGATAAGCCAATATCAAACCATAATTCTGGCTTTCCAACACTGTATATTGTTCAAGCTCTAGTTGCCATCATTGCACTGTAGAAAGATCAGCACCTACAGACCCTCCAAACGAAATTCACAGTATTAAAAAACAGGTCACTGAAGTCCAGCACAGCAATGAGCGCCTGCTACCAGCCGAGACAGAAACTGAATTTTAAAAGTACGTAAACCTCACAGATTGTCATGGTCGATGGGAGATTTTGTACTAACAGAGAGCAGTTTGAACACTCTGAAGCTACACTTACTCCTAATCTTCACCTCCCCTCAAATCAAAGGTGTTTCATGGCAGACAAGCATCAGTTTTCTACATCACGCCAGGTAGAGAAAAATGTACTGTTGGTAACGATGGCGCCTCTGTCTCCCAAACACCTTGACAGCCTATTAACACCAGACAGAACCATCACTCTGGTATGATGAAACAGTCGAGGACGGTTAAATGATTAATAGAGATAGAGACAGAGCGACTCGCTAAGAGATAGGTGGATAGCGGTAAACGACAGAGGAAAAGGAATAAGGAGAAACAAGAGAGGACAACGCTGAAGTAGGACAGAGCGCAGGGGAGGCCTGTCTGTCCCAGATCAGTTTACCGCCGGCAAGAGGAGGAGAAGGAATGAGTGAGATAGGAAAAAAAGACAGAAAGACGTGAGAGAGTAAACGAGATGACTAAATCTGGAGTTATGAACTACATCCCTCCCTGAGCAGCATAGCAAATATTGAAAAGAAAGTTAAGCTCCACTCCCTGCACTTGGGCAAATATACCAGGAGAGAGACTGAAAATAATACAGGCACAAAACCTCAGACAAAATAAGGCTCTGACTATAGGACTAGACAAGTTGTCAGCACAGCAGCAACTGAACAGAGGGAAACCAGTCCAAAAGATGCAGCATTCACCCCCTTTCTCTCCCTCCCAACCCCTGTGGAAGAGGATTCTGAAAAAAATGGCTTGAAAAAAATCCAGTTAATACCAATTAATCAACATGTATCTTCGTCAAGGCCTGTTTTTCCTCTTTGAGACAGGTAATCTATGCCCTGGTGCGCTGATAAACCCTCTTTTTGCCAAGCTGTGTTGAACTGAATGAGTGGCGAGAAGAGCTTTTGGTCCCCTGATCCCCAAAGAGGGAACTGCACGGATGGAAATGTCAACTGTGTGCTGTGTCCTCTGTGTGCGTAGTGGAACTAAAGTGTGGCGTTCCATAGCACTTTCCGACCAAGCAGGAATTAATGGTATTTCCCTGCTAACGTGGGATGAATGTTAATTCATCTGCTCGGGTGGCAAATCATGGGTGTTTGCTGGACCTTGACTCTCTTTGTGCCAAACAACATCTCAAGTACAAACAACATAACAGTCAATTAATCAAAACTCAACAGCGACTGCATCGGCCTGTTGGACCAGATCAACTCCACTTCCACAGGCCAGATTAATTGAGCTCCCAGGGAGTCAACCTAAAGAGATCTGGACTCTGAAACTAAGCCAAACCCTTGAACCTCTTCACACTGACAGACTCCTCTTTGATGCTGAGTTTTGTCTGTTTCTCCCATCATTCAGGCATCGAACATGATATGAATCTGACCAGCCTGAGGACTAATTAAACGAACAGCCAGATGTTCGTTGTCATACTGGTTTGACAGTGAAGGAATAGCTTTTATCAAACTAACTATTAATTGACAGGTTGCCTGCTGATGAGGCAAGCAGGAAGACATAATGCTGTAAGGCTTTTTGGACTCTGGAGATTTCAAAAGTCAAAATTCCTGTTTCTTACTTTCCACCAGAAAGTCAGACGGTAAAAATGATTTGGCTGTCTGATGTCATGCCAACATGGTTGACTACAATTGCCTGTTAACAGTATAAGGATTTGAAAGAAACACTAGAGAGCCTTAATAGCTTTCATGCGACATTGAGATATTAGTGGACTTGCTACTGTGGCTAGCAAAATGCTAATGGTGTGGGAAAGGAACTTCAAGTTGACGATAAGTAGGCCCATTTATGAAGAAACACAACATTAACTGTTTACTACAACACAATGGAAATCTTTACAAAAGTCACACAGAAATCCCATTTCTGTGATGATTTGCATATTAACTAGCCACAAATAAATGTTAAAAAGAAAGAAAGAAAGTTCTCAAAGATATACAAAAGCCAGATGAGCAAATCAGCTGGTATAGTGATTAACTGGACCTGCATTCCAGCCTCCACTAGTCATCTCTGCCTTAGAAACTGCAGAATGGTGAAATAAATGTGAAACTGATTGCACTGCTTTGATCCGATATGTGCTATCTAATGTGTTTGGCAGATTAAGACTTTTATGAGCAAGTGAAGCGCCACTGAAACTGATCTATGGAGAGCTAGGAGCAATAAGTTAGCGTGTGGCGACTGCCTGACATCAGTATGTGATGAGTGTGTTTGAACTTAGAGCACTCCTCACAGCAAAGACTGAGTCATGTATCTGTAGCACATCAACACTTTTATACATCTATACAGACTATACGCTTCTCCAAACCACCATTAATGCACTGATGGTGGTGTTCAAAGTTTTCTCTGTTACAAATTGCGCTCATGGTGTGTACTGTTGGCTGTCTTCTCTGGTGATCCACTCTGCCATCCTCTACCTCCATATGCCTGAGGCGACACACCACATACAGAGCACGAATAGCATGTGCATGTGAGTTACTATGACTGTGTGTGGGCGATGTGTATATCCCATTGTCCAAACCTCTGTTTGCCGAAACTGAACACACAGCCACGTCTCTTGTGCTTGAATGCCTCCGACAACAAGTTATTCGCAGTTTAACTTCAGTCCTCCCACATTATGCTGAAATCGTCCTCGCAGCTCTGTGCAACACTCTGCAATATAGAAGTAGTTTATGTGTAATTATGTGTGCCCTGTAAAGTGACCTGCCATCACCTTCCTGTGGGCCGTGTTCAATAGAGACAAAGGCATCTATAGATAGACCAAAATCAGGTGGAGAGATAATGACAGGGGCAGACCAGACACATGTTCCCTGCTGGCAGGGTGACCCTTTTCTTGTAGAGGCAGCTGCTCAAGTGAGAGGACAGCAGTTTGAACATCCGCTTTCAAATTTCAGCTGCTGTTTAATGCATGGCACAACACTTATATCTGTATCTGCTCCTGGGTGCAATATTCCACACATTTTTAATGCTAAGGTGCATCTGTGTCCATGTTCATCCATGCATACCTTGCCTTACACGCTACAGTCAGTATGTCAGGGTAGCCAAAGTGTGATTTACTAGATGATTTTATGCACTGGTTAGCCTTTTAATGTGAACACTGAGCAGTGAGCTGCTCTGTTCAGAGATCATCAGCAATCCTTGGCATGCATGCAAATGTATGTGGGAGGGATAATCAGGTTGACACAATGATAAATCCAAGAGCTGATGAGTAGCATCTCTCATACATCTATCTATATCTATGCTTACACTGATGATGCCACATATATTGTCTGATTCTCTGTCTTGTCTGTCAAACCTCATCTACAAATCTGTGTCCCTCCACAGCTGCCTCCTCCTCTTTTTATTCTCCCACTTTCTCACTCGTCCCCTCTTCTTCTGCCTCTCTGTAAAGCTCGGATAGTGTATTCATCTGCTGGCATCAAGCAGTAATCCACTGCCAAACACCGCTTGGTCTGCCTTCCTTGTGTCCGTGCATCCCTCGGCAGATCCTTTCAAAGCTGTTTTGCTTTTCTCATTTCATTTTATTTTCATTCCAAGTGTTTATTTTGTGCAACTGCTGTATATCCTCGTTTATAGCTGGGATATTGCACGCACAGACAGATAGCCATGTGAGAGAGGAATTCATGCTGTAAATCAATGCAGGAAACTTGAACATGCAAACCCCCTCCCACCCCCTGCTGCACACACACATACACACATACACACATACTCCCTTTTGGCTCCACCACTATCCCTCCACAAACATAAAATCGTACTCTCCTCTGTTTTGCCATGCACCCCCCTCCATCTCCATGCACGCCTCCTTGAGAGAAAAGAGAAGGAAAAGCAGAAAAGACAGAAAACATTCTTACTGTCTTCTACAATCCCTGATGAAATACAGAAATCCCTCTTCTGGAAAAAAAGGGGACAGAAGTAGAAAAGAGAGGAGGGGGAGCCCAGCGGTTGCCAGTTGCAGAGGAATAAGGAGTGAGGAGGGCAGAAAGATGGTGAAGAAGACTGTGGTTAAAGGGAGGAGAAAAAAAAGAAAAGAAAAGACAATCACTGCTGCAACAATGAAGACCCTCCTCCTCCACAGCCGCCGCCGCCGCCACGAGAAATTACAAGGTGTCCAGGGTGCTGCTGTACGCTGAGGGATGGAGCATTATCCTCGGCTCCCAGCCCGTCCTCCAGCAGCAGCAGCAGCTCTGTAGTAACACTTCTATCCGCTCGGTCCGGCAATCTCCCCATCCCTCGCTCGCTATCCTCCCCTCCTCCCTCCCTTCAGCATGTTCAGAGTGCCCCTCTCTCTCTCCTTGTACTGGTTGGTTGGTTTCTCTCCCTCACCCTCCCTCACATACCTCTCTCTCTTTATCGCTCTCTTTTGTCCCCCCTCCTCCCTCCATCTCTCTCTCCTCCATGATTACCCGGATACAGGGCATACCCCTCCCTCCCTCCCTCCCTCCCTCCCTCCCTCTCTCTCTCTCTCTCTCTGTCTTTGATGTTATGGAGTTAGACTCTTAGCTGTGGAAAAACTCTGTTTTTTTTCTTCTCACAGAAATGAAAGCACCATAGAACACAGTGGGATCCACCCAACAGTGCAGAGATACACACCAAACCCACACACACACACACACACACATAAAAGATTATCCAATAATTACCACGCAATATCAGCAACAAAACCACACACATCAGTTAGAGCAAAATTTCTCATTTTTAACGGATTCCTTCCATAATCCAATGATTATATCCAAATCAAATCCAACATGTGTATTCTCACACACACACACACACACACAGAAAAATGAATAAGGAATGAAAGAGATGTGTACAAGAGGATGAGGGAAGCCACTGCTGCAATGCTTACCATACGTAGAGGGGAGGAGAGGACTGTGGGTGGAGAGGGAGCCTTCTACTGACAAGCTGAATAGCAACTAGAAATCAACTCCATTATGCCAATCATTGATGAGTGAAGCATGTCAAACTTGCCTCATTCGCTTTTATGAGCCAACGCCCCTTTAATAGTGTTTAATGGGGGGGTCATCATGGTTGTGTATAATAACTGATCACAAAGAAAACAGATGTTATTCAGCAGTCAGATCTCCGTCGTGTTGCTGAGGGTGATAAATATAAAGTCTGCGCTGGCTTACTCGACACTCGGTTAGTCAGAAGCTCTTGTGGATCTTCAGAGCCCCAGAACTACCAAAAAAAAAAAAAACATCTGCTGGAGAAATTGCCCCAGTGGAAAACTGTCTGGTTACAGTTGAAGTTGACGAGTGCTACGCTGCATGCCAAATGTTCAGAATCCAGGGATGAATGTAAGAGGGCAAGCTCTCCTGCTACATTATGAAACATTATTATTAGACTGTGAATAATGGCCTCGCCAACACAAACACCTTTTGGATTTATTTTGCGTGTCTCTCAGCCGTCTCAGAGTGTCTTTTGATAAGCATCTCTTGCAAACCTCGGCTCATTTACTGTACACCCTAAATTGTCAGATTTTTTTAATGTGGTTCTTATTCTCCTAAAACACTTTCCAGAATTGTGCTATCTGATCTTGCAGGTCATCCTATAACTGTGATATAGTAGTTACATTTTTCCTGTTTATGGATTCTTCTCCGCTCTCAAGAAACAATATTTCAGGGGAGTTGGGGATCTAATCTCATGGTCCTGTTTTATTTGTTTTTGCACCATTTGTCATGTTATGTTTTCCATTTTCCTGACACGGTTGTAACATTGCCTTTTAGTCCAATAAACTTCCACAAGCTATAATTCAGTGGGCTGATGTCATTAGCATGATTATTTTTATCAATTAATCTGGCGATTAACTTCTCTATTTATCGATTAATCATTTGGTCTATGATACATTAGAAAACAGTGAAAAATGTCCATCACAGAGTCTGAGAGCCCAAGATGTTGTCGTCAAATGTATTATTTTATCCGTACAACAAAACCCAAAGATATTCATTTACTAAAATGTAGGACAAAGAAAAACAGCAGAAATATCAATCGAGTAGCTGGAACAATCAAATGTTTGGCATTTTTGCTTAAAAAAATCACAAAAATGGTTAATCAATTATGAAAATAGTTATATAGTTATAGTAATAGTTGAATTTTCTCTGGACTAAATATAACAGTAGATGTGCTCACAAATACCGTACTGCATGTTTCACACTATTAACATGAGTGAAGTAAATGCCATGTCATGACATCATATCTCAGGCAGGTGAGGCAGCTTCAACTCAGAGGTTACATTGGCAGGAAAACTCAGCTCTTAAAAGTGGTATAAATATCACCATCCTTCACTTTATTTTCTCTCATTAACATTACATCCCATTAGCTCTGAGCTAGGCATTTAGAAACGGACGTGAATGAAATGAAACCTCACACAGCGGGGGCTGTCCACCTCTTCACTCAGTTAGTGACTCATGCGGAGGTAACTTTCTCACACAGTATTAAAAGTATTGCGCCATCTGATCCATTGGTTTCTTCAAATTAGGTTTGCATTGATTGGTCGGCCTGCATCTGCCAGGGCTACTCCTCTGACTGACTGAGTCTATATGCACCGGAGGGTGTTTAACAGGTTTTGTTCATCAGGCTCAAGCTGGACCAACAGTATTAATTGGACGAGAGTAAGCATGCAGTTGCAGTAAGCTAAAAGGAATTGCTGCGCTTCATCAAAACCACACACGCGACTCTAGCTTGTACAAGGAGACGGGGGAGTCACCTTAATAGCAGACAGTCAGACTTAATAAAGAAAGATAGCCATAATAATGATAAGAGCAATATCCCTCCTTGTGCAGCTGACATATTTATTCAGCCTCCTCTGTCAGACACACAGGGCTTTGTTACGGTCATAATTTACACTAATGCACTGACACCTCAGCCAGTAGCCCAGTCATTTGGAGCCTCTGCCACCTGTCACCTGGGAAATAATGTGCAACGCCAGTACACCTTTCTAATGCTCTCTCCTCTGAATGTGTTTTTTTCTCTCCCCTCTCAGCCTAAGCTTGTTTCTCAGGGTTACAGGCCGTTTGTGTTTCTCTTGCTCCTTGCTCAACTGCTGAGGAAGACCAAAATCCCAACAGCGACTCAACACTGTCAGCCATTTCACACGGCTGCCGCTGCTGTGCAATATCCCAAAATAGATTATGATCTCCAGAGTCCTGATCATGGGGAACATGGAGTCATGTGGCGACATACATACATGTAGTTGGGGTTTAACGGAATCGTGATGTACAGAAGAGTAACACGAGTTCGGATGTCTATGAGTTGCTAGCACTTTCACTAAAGAGACATTTCCCCTCTAAACTAAATACTTTGAGGCCCAAAGAGGTCAAAACATCCAATATTTCATAAAAGAGAAAGATTAAAGATTAGTCCAAAAATAAATGTGCAGCAGAACTGTTTTTTCTTTACTTCCTCATTAATCATCTCACGACCCCTGAGATTTATCTTGTGACACTTTGGAGGGGCCCGACCCGTAGGTTGGGAAGCACTGGACTAAACTGCCAAACTGTATGTAAACTCCACATTGCTCCACAGCAGTAAAATGCTGCTTACACAGTGAAACTTCAGTATTACCAGTTTAATAATGTATCAGTCACAAGGGACATTTTAATGCAGAACCAGTACTTTTACTTTTGAGTACATCTGGCTGATAATATTTATGTAGTTTTACTTAAGTAGGATTTAAAATGCATTCTTTCAACACTGGTTAAAACCAAACTGAAATCAATCTATTTTTTCCTGTTTTTTCTGTCCCTTTAACTGTACCATCTCCAAGACACCCTACTATAACGGATAATCCCTCCCTCTCTTTCCGTCCTCATTATGAGAAAACTGTTATACTTGGCATCAGAATTAACTGCTCCGCTGCTACTGAGAGCTAGAAAGAAAAGCAGAAGTGGGTCATATGCTGGAGGTGAGGAGGGGATCGAGGGGGAAGAACACAAACGCTGGCTGAGTAAGAAGAAAGCGCAGGTAGAGAGGAAGGAGGTAAAGGCTGAGCACTAAACCAGGAGGATTGCCTTGCCCCGAGCTTTGAAAATAACCAGATGAATACATTAGAGCAGGAGGAGGATGAATATGAACAGAACTTTACAGAGGAAATGGCTGGGAAAATCTTAACTGACAGGAAAAAACTATTTTCTCTGCACACTTGACTGTAGCTTTTAAGAGTGATGTAAGGATTGTAAGTTATTCTTCTGATTGTATGCTGTGGTGGACATGAAAAATGTTTAAAATGTTAACATTTCATCTAAATCTCTATTTAACAGTGGCAAAAGAAGCAATACCACAATGTAGAAATACTGTTACAAGTAAAAGCATTCAAAATAGTATTAACATCAAAATATACTCAAAGTACCTAAAGTAAAAGTACTCGTTATGCAGAATGGCCCATTTCAGAATCATATATATTATTGGATTATACCCATTGATGCATTAATGTGTAGGCATTACAATTCAATGTTGCAGCTGGTAACAGTGGAGCTAATTTAACTGTTTTATATACTGCTGGGTAACTTAATCTATAGTATTATATTATAATTTATTAGGTTTTTTAAATTCTGTATTAGAGCTGAAGCGATTAGTCAATTAATCAATAGACAAAAAAATTAATCAGCAACTGTTTAATCGATTATTGTTTCAGTCATTTTTCAAGCACAAATGTCAAATATTTTCTGGCTCCAGTTTGTCAATTCTGAGGATTTGATGTTTTTGTCTTATAGGATAGTAAATTGATTATCTGAATTTACTATCAATAATGAAAATAATTGTTAACTGAAGCTCTAGTCTGAATACGACAGTGGAGTAAATTGTTTACAAGACACAATTAAATAATATAGAGGTGTGTCATTAGATTTGGGCAGATACGACATAGCATGACTAATGAATGACTAAATGATTACATGAATGATCAATCAAATACGCTTGTCATCCCATCACTTGTATTTACTTTAATGCAGCTGATTTATATTAATTTATTTATTATGATCATTTTTGTTGTAGGTTTCCTTTTGGAAACTATTATATGTATATATAAAATTGCAGAAATAATGTAACCAATCATATTTTGTGGTCTCTTGCAATTAAGTATTAAAAAAACAGTCAAAGAGAGGAAATACAAAAAAGAATTAAGTGTCTTTAATGATATAGGCTACATTTGTACATTTCTACAGCAGACTTTCAGTAAAACTAACTGCCAATTAGAAAAAAGACAAGGTTTTACCTATAACAACTGACAAATTGGATAACATGTCAAAGGCTTTAAAATTAAATACTCAATGTAAATATTCAGTTCAGTATTTTGTCCCATTAAATAATAAAAAACATTTTAATAGTTTGAACAATCAATGTGAAATATAAATTACATTAAAGCACCATTTCAAGGATGAGGATATTAAAATAAATAATTGGCCTTTCCATATCAAGACAGTACATTTTCATGGTAGTAATGTAAGGCTGTGCAGTCACACTGAACACTCCTACCCAATGATGTCAAATGGGTTCAACATACAGTACATCGTGACATGAGGGGACCGCTCGCGTGACTCCCGCAATCAACAGTAAATAACTCTGTTTACAATACAAACACCTATGAATGTGTAGCTCCATCAGCAACAACTAAATCAGACAGTAACTATTGTAGGTGATGAACAACTTATCCTTCGGTTCTTTCTGTATAATGATCATTAACCGTTTTGTAAAAAAAAAAAAAGACCAATGACAAAAGTGAGTTACTCTGTGAGAAGATTGTCACTTTTCTTGATATAAAAAAGGTAATATTTTCTCTTACATTTCCAATTGGGAAGACTCCATCACACAGATCTCATGTTGTACCATCCCTCAATCCGTTAAAAACAACTGGCCTAAAAACGAGGGGGAAAAAAACAAAAAACATATAGCAGTTTCTCCCACTCACTCATCCACATAGGTACTCAAGAGCGCAGCTGTGAAAGGCTGCAGTTCATGTCACGCGTATCTTCACCCAGTAGAGTTGTCCTTGAATATATATTGTTTCAGGTCGGGAAAACATTTTACTGTATACTGTTCATGCACAAACCATTCATTGATGCACTAATGATCTTACTAAACTCTGGAAGAGCAACAGTCACACGGTCAGGTACGACAACACACTTTGCTTTGATCCCTCAAGACCTGCCTGCCAAATGCATGCACACTCTCTTTTACACACACGCACACACACACACACACACACACACACACACACACACACACACGGAGGTAAACACACAAAGTGAGAAAAGATCTTACTGTGAGTATAAAAACGAGGGTGGACTGTTTCAACAGGTGCTTCAAAAAGTCACAAGAACATATCAAAGACTGAGGCACAAAGTTGCCTTTTTAAAACCAACCAATACAAGTACCAGCAACCGATTATGGTGCTCCTGTCTCTACTGCCATACATGGCATAGAAAAACTCATACAGCTATGTTACAGTAGAGTAAGAGGGCTTTCAAAGTTTACAGGGTTCAAACTCCTAGTTGCAAATATATTAATGTTTTCTGTTCTTAATGCATTTTTAATTTGGTATTCTCAGCAAATTGTAGTGGATATTTCATTTCTTAAAAAAAAATCATACAGTAGTTAAAACACGCTGATACGTCCGCTTCACATAAAACCCTGTACAAGTCATTCATACATTAACAGTCCATCAAAATAATGATTTAGAAAAATGTCAATCAGTCAGCGGGCTTTAATAACTGGTAGGCTATGAATTACAGTGTTTATAAAAACATCTTCTGGCAGATACTGTATAATCCCAACAACATCCAAATGTATTCTGGGATCCAGTGACTCCGGCAGGTATAAATCAATCCGAGTACTGGAGATCTAAGTCTACTGTGCCGTCTGTCACCACTAACCTCACTCTCTTGGGTTTTGTGGCACCCATGGAGTGAGACGATGGAACAGGTCCATAGTGTGGTGCGCCTTGGTGTTCCCCAGGCTGGCACTGATGCTGCATGTCCTTCCTACATGCATGTTCATCCTGACCTTTGAGCCCTGAAAATCCACCCATGGAAAAAGATGCTGGGTTAGACATCTGGGGTCCACAGGGCTCGAGAACCAGCCGCCCTTGGGTGCCTGAAGGTTCCATCAGGCAATGGTAGGTGTAGTTTGTCGAGCCTAATCCCGGGTAACCGTCAGCTCCATCCCTGAGGCCCAGGGTCAATGAGTGATCTCCACTAAAGTTTAATACATAAGGAGGACCTTGATAGCCATAAGGGAAAGAGGCTGATGAGGTTGAGGACTGACTCTTGTTTGCTGGTGCTGGCGTACCAGGAGGTGTACTGTGGACCACTTGGGGGCTGTTGTGATGAGACATGGGCGAAAGAGATGAGCCAAAGCTAAAATCAAAAGGGTCTTGCTGAGTGTAACAAGGCTGGTGCTTGTCTGAGGTGGACATAGTGGATTTATCCTGTTTTAAAGTCTTGTCTTGTGGTGTTGAATAACCGTCAGACATTTTGCTAGGAAAGAAGAAAGGTCTTGGCAGTGCTGAAAGGTTTTTGTATGCCATGTTGGTTTCAACACTTTCATGTTTGTCAGATGACATCTTACTTTTATTAAAAGACTGAGGAAAAGAGGGGTTGGGTTTGTTGAAGTGAGGGTTGGACCTGCTGAGGTTGCTGGAGGAGCCAAGATGGCCAATATCCTTTCCAAACCCTTGTAGAGAAATGTTGCCTTTATGATGACTGTCTGTACCAACGCCTAGTTTGTGACTCTGCTGGGTCCTCTCAGTAGCACCTGATTTTGCACCAAGTGTTCTGGATGTGACGGTCGGGCTGCCAGCAGCCATGGTGTCTTTACAGGGTGCACTATACAAGTTCTGACTTTGGTTCCCCCCCTGAAACTTAAGCACTCTGTGAATAACTGTGGAGGTTTTCTCATGAGATTTGAATGGGTTGTCAGGAGGATTGGGATTTTTCAGAGTGAAGAGTTGAGGAGATAGGAATTTGTTAGACATTTGAGATGGCGGGGCGGATTTAGTCAAGCAACCCTGGGACACTCCTCTGACTGTGTTTAGCGGACTACTTGAAAAAGACTGGGATTTACTAGGAATGGTCATACGATGGAAGGGACCATGGGTTTTAAGGTTGGACTGGGCTTTTGGTAGACTGGTGCTCCCCTTGATGTTGCTGGAGGGTTGGGCAAAAGTAACAGGAGTTTGACATGTAACAGAGGATGGTGTTGCACCAAACAACCGAGGCTTGCTGACTACAGACAAAGGCTGACTTTTGAAGTCTTCTCTGGACAGCCTCATTCCTGGATTTTTACTTATTATTCGATCCTTAGCAGTCAAGTCAGAGCTGCAGAGAGCTGAAAAACTGAAACTGGGGTTGGGTGGGTTTCTGTCTTTCGAGGTATCCTTCGCTTCACATTCCAGAGGAACAGAGTCACTTTTGGAAGAAATTATACCTGGAAAAAACTGCAGATCCTCACTGGTAAAGTTATTTCCTGGACTGGGAGGGCCAAGGTATGGCGTTTCCGTGGTCCATGTATCCGATGGGCTGTGAGAGAGGGGACTGCTGAAAGGATCTGTGGGTGGATCCAGTGAACACAGATCTGATGGGGAAGATGGAAGCATGTTCTGTGGCTGATAATACCCCTCAAAGTTGAGACACTGAAAGTCCAGAATATCATCACAGCAGTTTGTGAAGCTGGGCTCACCAGAAAGCATGTTATCTGCAGTTGTGAATGGAGGAGACTGGGACGCGGGCTGGATGACAGAATTAGAAACACTGGAACAGGCTGTTGGCTTTTCCAAAGTCTGAGATGAACACAAGCCCTCGGAGAGCCGAGAGAGACTGTTGTCAATTTGTTGGAGAGTGTGACTAAGACAAGTGGTGGGTGTTTCTACAGGCCCACATTTGCGTGTTCTTTCCATTTTGTGCCTCTGTTTCCGTCCTCCGCTGTTCATCTCTGGCCTTTCAGTGACTGTATCTGCAGCCGAGGATATAACTTCAGTTTTACTGTCATTAAGAGGGGAAGACAGAGACAGTGGTGACAGAGACAAGGAAAATGGTGGCGGTTCTGTTTTTAATAGCGCCGAGTTGCAGTTCAGCCTCTGCGAAGACGGGCACTCTTCTTTGAGCTTGTTTAAATCAAGACATCCTTTCTTTTGTTTCCCTAAAATGTGAGTCTTCGTTTCTTTCTTAATGTTGGGCTCTACTTTAAGTTCAGTTTGCAAGAGCTCCTCTTTGCAGTCCACCTCCCAAATATCCTCTGTCTTTCTGCGTAGTTTAATTACTGGTAATGGAAGACCATTTGAATCCAATTCAGGCTGCAGTTTCTGTTGTGACCCAGTTTCAAACAAGCAGCAATTCTTCACAAAACGATCTTCAATTTTTGTTTCTTGTCCTACAGGTGACAATATATCACTGTCATTTTTACAACTCTTGAGTATTTCTGGCAGCAGCTTGACTCCATCTAGAAGATCCCTATCAACCTTCTCTTTAATGTCTACTTTGTCATTGGGCGTTTCACTGGGTACACATTCCTTTTTAACATTTTTAAGGTCTTTAAGATCAGATTTTGCATCTGAGAGATTTATGGATTTCCTTTCACTCAGCCTCTCACCTCTTTTTTTCAAACGATGCAACCTGCTCTTTGACTTCTTACTAGCATGCACATGAGCCTGAGCTGCCTCCATCTCCATGTTTAAAACTGATACAGAATCCATGATGGCTTTAAAAGGATCACATGTCACCAACTCGTCTCCCTTCTCTGTTTTTAATGCCTTATTTTCACTTCCTGCTCTTTGCATCTCCCATACTCTCCCTCTCCTCCTCTTAAAACGAATCTTAAAATCAAGGCCCGGCTTTGTCTCCTGCAAACCTCTTTGGTGGATTAACGTTTCCACCTCATCTTCCATTTGAGATTTATTTGGAGTTGGATTTTTACCACACTGTTCTTGAATTTTAGCAGGGTCCTCTGCAAGCTTATCGCTCTCTAGTGTCTGAGCCTGGCCAATCTCATCCTCATCTTGCCTCTCTAATTTACACTTTTGAACTTTCCTAAATAAATGACTTCTCTGAACTTCATTAGCTCGGGAGCGAAGCACTCGGTTAAAAGAGTTTTGTTTTGTGATCCTTTTGGAGGTTAACTTCTGAACTTCTGTTCTCCTAAATCTGCCTTTCCCTTTGCTATTCTCCCCTGAACAAGTGGTAAGGCCATGCCTCAGCTCTGCAAATGAATTTAACTCAGAGGCTTCTTTAGAAGCTTGATCTGAAGCAAAATTTAAACCTTCAGAGTGCATTTCCACAGAACTGCGAAATGTACGTTTCTTCAGAGGTATGTTGGACTGTGTGTGTGCCTGTGGATTGGTGTCTGGATGCAGATTAGTCGTGGCTGTTGCCGAAATTAGTGACTTGTGAGGTAGTAGGTTGAGGCAGGTGGCCGGTGGGTCATTATGCCTCTGTGGTGACTGAAGCTGCAAACTATCCTCACTCAACTCATTCTTCACTGTAGCTAGAACTTCTTTGCTCAAGTGTCCCTTGGTGCTTTGCTTACCTTCTGCTTTTGTTTTTGCTGATCTAGGCCTCGTCTTTCGTCGTCTTATTATCCTCCTCTGCACTGAACAATGGTACCGGCCTCCATTTATTTCAGTCTGTTCTTCTTCTTCCTCACCACTTTGCGTTTCTTTAGAGGCCGAGGTAGAAAACCCTCTTCCTACAATAGCGCCTTGTAATCTCTTATCTATTAATGGTTTATCTTTTCTTAAAATATCAGATAGCAGAACCTTCGCCTGCTTTATGACAACATCTTCTTCATGCCTACTTACTGGCTGTTTACTCACACTCCTAGACATTTGTTCTGATAGTTTAACTTCCTCCTCCTTACATGCACCCTTGACTTCATTTCTAACACACTGTATGTTATTTTGTCCTCTAGGTCTTTCACTGGGCACTATTTTACATTCAGACTCTTTCACATCTTCCAGGGTCTTGTTACTTTTACATTCCATAGCTGTAGATGCAGCATTTTGTTTTTCTTTCTGCCCTTCAATTTTGCTTTTTACAATGTCCTGCTGCTCCTTTTGTATATCATCTTTTTCGTCTGGCGCAGTTTGTATTTCGATAACATTGTCATTCCCCTTTTTCTCGCTGTGGGATAAATCACCTACAGATTCACTTGCCTGTCGCTTCCTTAAATTAACTTTATCGATAGCCTTGAAAAACATTTCCCTCACCCCTCTGTTACCTTCAGCTGTGCAGATCTCTGAACTTCCTCCCTGCCTCTGCTGAGATCTGGACACCCTTTTTTCTGACTGTACTGCCAGAGACGCTGGTCTGGGACACTGGGTCTGCCTGCTCCTTCCTCTTACCTCCACCCTTCCTTTCCTGTCTTCAGAGGACTTTTCTGCTTCTATACTGAGTGGCACTGATAACCTTGTTAGGTTAACTGTAAGGTATTGCTTCAGTGATATTAGTGGATTGTCCCCAGCATTCTTCAATCTATCTGTGACGCTCTGACAAACTTCTAACAGGGATGAAGCTCTGATGGTCCTGTGCTCCGTTTGCTCAGCGGCTGGATATTCAGCCGTGTCAATGCTGCAGGATTTAATGCTGCTGCACTTGTTGCTTTGACTCTCTGTGATTGCTTTATCAATCTTCTCTTGTTTTATTGCCCTGCAGTTTTTGTCACCTTTGACAGGGTGACAAACAGTTGTAGTGTTGGCTGTGTTACTGGACCCTGTTTGATGTGTGAGCGTGGGGTGAACCATGCTTCTTGTTCTTGAAGAGGTCCTCTTGGGAACTGCCTGCTTATCCACCACTTTGACAGACTTCCCATTAAGGCCTGCTGCTACTGCAGGTAGACTTTTCTGTTGAACTGACATGGAGGAATTTAGAGTGAAAGGCTTCAAGTTTACCTCACTGCTGCTATTTTCTTCACCAGTGGAATTCAGTTCACTCAACCCGTTTGGCTTCACTTCCTCCAGCTGGTGAAGCAAGGTCCTTTCTTTGCTTTTCGGATCCTTGCAATTGAGTAAGAAATCCACTGTGTGGCGCCGTACTCTGATTCTAAGGTCCCTCAGAGTAACCTCAGACAAAAGTGGAACTGTCCGACACTGTTTGCCCGTGGAGGATTTCAATGGGTGCTTTTCTGATCGTCTGTGCTTCTCTCGTCGCCACTTCTTTGTTTGACTAAATTTTCTGTTCTTCAAGGCATTTCTTCTCATCTGCTGGGTAAAGGAATTCCTTGAGGGGATGGCTACGAAAGAAAGACAACAAAGAAGCACTTAAACTTGAAGCTGCAGTATACAAAAGCATTATATGAATGTTTATTCAGCATAAGAAGTTATTCTTATACTTCTTTTACTTATTTAAACAATGAACACACTGAAATTCTATTGTATTCGATCATCAAAAATGGTAACTCTAATACACTAACAACATCACTGTTTAAAAAACTAAATACCTAGCCATAGATATGATTTGAATGACTATCTATTGAGCAATTTACTGCACAGCAGATGCCAGGATACCCTGCAGTGCTAACAAAGTATGTGATGCTCAGAAAGGTGTGGGACAAAAGTGTTCAGGGTGTACAAAGATAACACTGGGTGTGAAATATATCAAGCCAGTTTTAGCATATTTTCTGTTTAGCAGGACATCACAGCAACAGTAGGACACATTACAAATGGTACTATGATTCTACCACAGCTACCTATTATTTGGGTTGAAATCTGTGTTTTATCCAATACTCAATCACAGAGAAATATGTGTATACGGACAGTTAATGGAAGTAAAAAACAAGAGAAAACTTAACAGAAACTTATACAACCGAAAATGACCTAACAGTATGTGGAGTTTGTAGCAAAGGGAATGTTGCTTCCTGCATCTGCAAACAAAATGTCCAACAACCACAGGTGTTGAAATCTTGCTGCTTGAAAATCTAACTCAAAATCCACTCAATTCCCCCCTCTGTTGCATTACTACACCTTCAGGCTTGCTTCTTAAAAGATGCAGGGATCGCATGCGATCTAATCAAAACTATATCACCTGTAGTAATGACAGGATTTAAATACATACATTTGAGTAAAATATGAAGGTAAAACACTTTCAACAATCTATTTGTGTGTGGTCTCAATTGTTAATGTTTATGATGTTCCCTGTTTGTTTCCAAATAAGATGTCATCACATAATTTTATATCCAACATGGTAAATCCTTTGTTTTGGCATAAACATACACATGCTACTTATAGAGCTGAAGTTCTGTATTGTCTTAACCAAACTAATAAAAACAAAAGAAAACAGAAGTGCTTTAATTTTATTTACCACTTATGAAAGCTATTTCAGTAAACATGTTTGCAGATTCCATGATATAATGAATTCTTACGTCATTAAGAAGGAACACAACTTGCTTCCTAAAACAGGCCCAATGAATCATATTTCAAACATGTATTTTAACAGGCTGGATGACAGCATTCACAGTAATTAGAGAGCTATTCAACACTCACATGTGTTTCCAAAGAGCGAGACAATGTTGGCAGACTGCATTACCCTGATCTTGTTTCAAGTCTAACACAGTACAGAGATTTCTGGTGGACAAAGCAGTTAAAAGGTCACCTTGATGGTTTCAACCTGAATTCTATCATGTTTGACACATAAAATTTTTTTGCTTTTTTGCTATGATACGGTGATCATAGCATTGCAGTTTTATTATGTCTAAACTTTTGAGTCACAAAATGATTAGAGCTGCCCCATAATGGTTTGCATGCCGTCTCCATAGAAATCAGCCAGGTGACATTTTTGGAAACAAACACGACAAAGTTAACTAACAATTCCTAAACCATGGTTAATATTCTTAGATCTGCAAACACGTTTCATTTAGCAAATGTTGTGGCTCTCATAATGTTGAAGTAATCTTAGGGCCTTATGATTTCCGTGATGCAGAAAACACGGACGGAAACGCGGAATTTGATCATAAAAATGGAATCAGCACGGAAATAAAGCAGAATGTCGTGGAATTTGACAAAATGGGGATGCAATTTATAAAAATCTGAGTTTTCCCTACTACATTTTTTCACAGCGCCTAAGTCAAATAAACAGAAAAAAAAACTATGCTGCTATGTTTTGGTGTCATTTACGGGCACGATGCTTCTGTCCTCTGCTCCGTTTCTAAATTGTAAAACACAGAATTCAGAAAAATTAAAACGGAAAACCCGGAATTTGGGAAAAAATAAAACAGACTCTGGGAAAAATCTAAACGGATTTCATAGGTGCCTATAATTTGTGTGAGGTAATAAAGCAGGCAAGTGCTGAAATCTGACTTTTACAAAATATATATAATATATAAGTATATTGGACTGCTAATATTCCTGTTAGTTGTTTTGAGTCACTTCTGTGGTGCTGTGAGGGATTTTAGAAAGCCAGCAATGCAGATCTTCTGTTTGAATTAGGTGACAATATTTATTTTGTTACTTTCATTTTAACAGTACTTAGAATTGCTGTGCTAGTAATGCTACAGTAACTGATTTGAGAATGATTTTGGATCAGATAGGTAAAAATTTTAAAAGAAAATCCTAAAGCATTTACCTTTAAAGATACCTGAGTGTATTCCTGGTATAATCGGCCTCGTAGGAAAGTGACCCTTCTCTCTGTGATGACGAAGATATCTCTCTCTCAGGCGATACTTTTGGCCCACGGGGTCCTTTGTTTCTTCACATTCAGGCTGCTTCCCTCTGTGTTTGAAGTGACCTTCTCCGTTCCTAAAGAACCGTTAAAATTGCAAAAGTTAAAGTTAAAAAGTTGACCAGTTTTTCATATCTGATAAACAAAATCTTCAGTTTTGAGCAAAAACCACGCTATAATAGAGACAATGTCAGATCAGATGAAGGACACACCTCTCACAGGTGCAGCATTCACACATTTCATTGCCTTCCCCAAAAAAGCTGGCACCATAGTAACACGTGATCTCCTCCCCAGGTGAGATGGGTCGAATCACTTCAACACAAGCGATATTCTTTTCACCAGGGACGAACTGGGCGGGTGAAAAGGGAAAGAAAAAACAGCAAGAGACAAAGACAAAAGGTTGGTTGGCCCATGGGATACACTAACACACAGCAGTGAGGAAACAGAAAAACAGGAGTATAATTCTTTGTCTAAAATACAATTTTCAATATGCTAAATTTCACCATGATAAATCTTACTAGATTAAGCAAATAAGATGTAAGCATTTGTCAGAGTAATCATTTCAACTTGTCAAATCTCTTTGGTGCACGTGGTAAATAAATATTGCTGATTACCTTGCAGTTTGGTTTGCAGTCTTCAACCCAAAAGGACAAACAAAGAGAAAAAAAACACAGATGAAAGATTTCAAGTTATTAATTCAATCACAGCAATGAATAAAAAAACCAGCATGTTGTTGATCAGCTGGTTTGTACTGAATTCATTCTGCAAAGGCTCAAAGGCTAAGCTGATTAACTCTTAAACATTATTAAAACATCTTCTGAGTGGACAGGAGAATTAACTAAAATTTCACTGGACCTTTTGTTACACATTACAATTGAGTTCACACTGCGGGCTGACACCTGGTCTGTGAAGAGCAAGCTGCTTGTTCTTATCTGTTGTGACTTCTATGATTGACAAAATATTCATGTAATGAAATTATAAATTAAAAATAAATAAATAAATAATCACATTCCACACTGGGCAGGGGCTGCAACTAAGTATTATTTTCATTGTCAATTAATCTGCTGATTTTATCACAATGAATCAATGAATCATGTGGTCAATAAATGCTTAAAAATGTTCATCACAATTTCCTACAGCCAAAACTGACTTACTTAATTGTCTTGTTTTGATCGCCCAACAGCCCCAAACCCCAAAATATTCTATTTATTATCATAGAAGACAATGAAAACCAGCAAATGTTAACATTTTAGATGCTGGGACCAGTAATTTTTTTTGTTTAAACGATTAATCAGTTATCAAATTGTTGTCGATCAACTAATCGATCAGCTATTCGTTTCAGCTGTACACTGGGCAGTTTTTGATTTGTGACTAAATTTATGATTCACATACAGTCGTGGCTAAAAAACATTCACCCCTACCCTTGAAATAATGCACAGTTGCTCTGTGATTAGTTTACGATAAATCTGTGTTTTTGGTGTCAACTCCACAACATACTCGTTCAAGTCTTAAACATATAAAGAGATGTTAGTCTTGTCACCTAAAGATATTTTTGACACATTTGAATAATTTTAGAAACATTTTCCGTACTGGAATTTAAAACTGCAAAATTCAGTAAGTTACCACTTGGTCTGAGTTTAAGAGACAAAAGTAATTTGCTGAGATTTTAAACAAAAAATCTTAAATAAAGTGCTTTATTAGCACAACATAATGTACAAAATAAGTCAATAGTGTTGAGAGCAGTGGTACTCATGAAACAGGCAGAAATTAAGCATCACACTCATGGAGGACAATTTATCAAACATAGAACATAACTAGACAAGACAGAGTAATTAATGTTTAGTCTGGATCCTGATCAATACAGGAACACAAGAATAGACTCTATATGTTTGTTACAGCTGATCCAGAAGAATCAGCAATATATAGTGGGAACAGCTGCATGCAGAAAGTGGTGCTAATCCAGCTCCCAAGCACTTGTTCTAGGGTTGACAAACCGACATTTCCCAATGTGTATGCAGTTGTTACATGACAATGTAAGTTTTGACTAAATGAATTGCAAAAATATTTGGATATACAGCTGAAAAACAATCTGCATTTTGTGTCTCTCAAATGATCATAATTGAAACCATAGGTCTCTTTCAGTATGCATGTCAGTAAACAAACGTTGTTAGGCAACAAATGATTAAGACTTAATTATCAGGTAGTGGGACCACATGTAATAGAAGATCTGTCAATCAGTCTGAGAGTGATAGCAGCTTCCAATCTTGTGTTTTGAATGCTGGTATTTGGATTACCTTTTGTTGACATTTGGATCACAGACAGTGCCTTTAAAAATGTACTCCTACCTGGTGAAAATGTCCTGCTAATGCAACTCACATGAGCACTCTTATCAGCTATGAAAATTTTAAATTGGTAGATCTGTGTGCGCGTGCTTGGAAAGAATGAGTCACGAATGCAAACAAACTCACCATGGTTAATGAAAGCTGCAGGCCCGAGCCAGAGCTGAGCGCAGCGTTTGCGCGTGGAATACATCACACTGAAGTCATTGACTCCAGCCCTCAGCACAGCGCTGTCAGTGGGGCTCAGCTCTGCTATGCAGCCCAGCAGGACCTCCACCCGCTCTCCTGCAAACCTGCGGAGCAACAATTCATCAGATATCTACAATTTTAAATAAATAAATAAATAAAACACAGATTCAGCTACATGCTACCTTGACAAATACAATGCTAAGAGTGTGAGTGATTACCAGTGCCTTGTCGAGGTTATCTTTGCTCCGTTGGTCTCTGAGGAGTATCTGTCACAGGACTCTATCTTGACACCGCTATCCAACAGGAAGGCACTGAGGTACCGATACACCTGCAGACATCATAGATTGATTTATGTATTTTGTCTAAACAAGTTTTAATTAGTGATTTTGTGTGACATTATTTTATATTTATACTGATTTGTAAGCTTAAACATCAGCCTACATGTTGTCTCAGCAGCTCCTGTCGATGGTTCCCCAAAGCATTGAAGTAGTCACCAGCCAGGTCGCCCACTGTCAGCGCCTCAAACGTAGTGTTGAAGTCATGCGTACGCTGAAAGCGCAACAGGGTCTCTTTGAGGTTACCCCAACGCCGGATCTCTGGTGGGGGACTAAAGAGGAGAGGAAAGCAGATAAAGGCATATAAGAAGAGTAGAAACAGTCACAGGACAAAGTCTAAACCTGTGTTAGTGTGTGTGTGTGTGTGTGTGTGTGTGTGTGTGTGTGTGTGTGTGTGTG